>JAGDQP010001898.1:895-70235 GCA_022664845.1 Lepisma saccharinum
ATATATATATATATATATATATATATATATATATATATATATATATGCCTTCGCTCACGCTCACTGCTTACTAATAAAGGGGTTCCGAATTCGAACCCTTCGGAACCCACTTTTGCTGAAGGTCTCGTCTTTGGGACCCCAAGTTTTTCCATCCAATTGAAGGCAACAGTAAACCATTATCGGTTCACCTTGCCTAGGGCCCTTCGGGTCAATTTCCTCGCCTTCTCCAACACAAATAAAACTCTCTGAAAACTGGTTTGTGACTACAACAGCTTGTAATTCACTGTTCCGACTAGAAAAATAATACATTGTACTAATATTAATAATATAACCAAACCAATAAATTATATTTAAAAAAATTAAATACACACTTTTCTTGAATAATTCGTACTCAAAGTAAAAAAAAAAGACTGTTTATGCATGAATGACTAAAAAGAAAATCATGGGCGCGTTAATTCAAGAATTTGTAAAGTGACTTGTATTTAGTCTGAAAGCGAGGCTTGAAGCCCGAACTCTCAGAGCCATCACACAACGTCCCTCTGTTTGGGTCTTATTTATGTGGCGAAGCACTGCCTCTAGTGGGTATATGTGCATATTTGCATCCTTTTTGATGAGGCGCATTGTTTATCAAGTATAAAAATATGTTCCCTGTGTTTAGAATCTTTCGCCTGCGGTCCTTAATTATAAATGTATATATTTGAATAATTGCAAATAGAATATGTTGGTACTGGGTTCGTTTCCACATATGGAGTTGGGGACTATTTTGTGTTTGTTTTGGCCTGAGATTTCATGCAGCTGTTGTGCTGCGATTATTATTATTATTATTTATTATAATAATAATACTCCGTTGCTATTGTTGTGTATGCATCTACAGTTAGCACTTTATTTGTTGTTGGGTTGTTATAAACATTTTTTTTCTAAAAGTAGTTATTGGTAGTCGCTGTTGACATCTGCAACTGTCAGATGGGCTTGGAAAGACAGGCCCTACAGTTGTCTGATTAGTTGGATTCTGAACCACTTCATGTGATCGACCACTACGGGGCTTGAGCTTGTGGCTACGTGCATAAGATGATAGTGATAGCCACTTCTGTATCTCTAGGTCATTTTTGGCCATAAGTTTGTAAGCTTTCAGGGGTGACCTTGACTACAGAGCACGAAAATACGACGCCAAAAGTCCGTAGTTCATTAAATTACCAGACCGGGTCAGCTATGTTGGGCTCAGGCCAGATTACCGAAAGTGACCCGGTTTCAGCTCTGGTTGTAACTCCTAATAAGTATTAAACAATGACATCTATCTGCAATGAAAATTACATTGCGAGAAATTAAATTTTTGGACGCCCTGCCTTTCTGCAATTTTCATTTGTCCATTTTATGATCTACTTTGTTCCGTTAAATCTTTGCTCCGTTTCCAACAGAAAACAAAATAGCTTTCCCATTCTCTCGGACAATATGCCCGAAGTTCACTGTGCTAACCGCAAGACCTTTACGAAAAGAATCTAATTTCCTGAACATTACATTCCCCCCTTTCCCGGTACATTCTACAGTTGTGCTGCTTCCATCCCTCCGTTCCCTTCGCAAAACAAATGCTGTAGATATTGCATTTTCGAAGTTTCCCGAAGTTGCCCTCTTCCGGAGATAGCCGAAGTCTGCTCATTCTCCAGCCCGTAGCTATAAGTGAATAATAGTTGAGAAACAGGTTCAAATCAATGTTTCAAGTTGGCGGCACGCTATACGTACGAGTTCGTCGGCTCCAGTGAAATCATAAATGTCAAGTCATATAAATACATCTAGAGTAGCACAGTTTAGTCCTCGAAATTTATGAGTAAAAATCTAACGTCGGTGCATATTATTAGTGTTTGTAAGCTGAACCTTAACAGTATATTTGAAAAATGGCACCACCAGGCACTCGCTCCAATAGTGGCTCTAACGGATCCAAATTGCCTATTACTACAGGTAAGACTGAAATAATGAAGCAAACAGTGGAAGAAGTAAAACGTGCTGTACAGATGCCTGAAGTTATAAAGGTAGTAGTGAATGTTGTGGTTGAATCTGTATCAAACATTATAGTGAAACGTTTGGAAGAAAACTCGAAGTTTACTACGGATGTAGTTGAGGATCTACGAAAAGAGTTAGTAGAGCGAGACCAGAGAATAAATGAACTACAAGAACATTTATAAGATTTAGAACAATATCAACGCAGAAATTGTTTGCGAATTTTCGGTGTTCCTGAAAAGGAAAAAGAAAATACAGACAATTTTGTACTTGAACTTTTTCAAAAGAAGCTAGGCGTGAACTTGAGTACAAGGGATATATGTCGCTCGCACCATATCGGTCAGAAGAAACTGGGTGGTACACGTGCCATTATTGTTAAATTTACAAGATATCGCCCGCGTGCCGACGTATTTGCACAGAAACGCAAACTAAAAAATTCTGGTATGTGTGTTTCCCGCCTACAATTACTACAGAAATCCATTAGAAAATTTGATTCCAGTAGTATCTACACGCGAGATGGGTTAGTTGTAGTGGTTATTGATGGCAAGAAAAACTATATTACAAATTCTTCACAGCTAGAAAAACTGTGAAAGTAATGTTGAACTAAATCTTAGCTTCGAGTGCAAGATCAAAGTTGGCTCATCCCCAGCATTACTTGATACTCTGTAAACACAAGTGTTGCAATCGATTTTGCTCATCTCTGTCATCGACTTGCGTTACAAACTCGAACTACGACAACAAAGGTATGTTCAGCCATGTGCTAATTAAACTACATTGCAAGTGTATGTGATACGCTATATGAGTGCGAATCATGATTATTTTAAAGTAATTATTTAAATCATAGCACTCTCGTGTTAGTATTTTTCACTGGAGCTGTAAAAAACATGGTTAGTGATTGCCGAGTGGAAAGTTGTGAATTAGTGACTTTCCATAGTTTTGATACTTTTTGCAATAGTGTGCGCTCGTTCTTCGGTCCTTATTGTATTTCGTATGTTTGTTTTTTTAATTTACCGTGTTACATATGTGCCCCCTTGTCCCTACAGAACTAAAATGACGACAGTGCTACTAATATTTTCGGCATTGGACCGCTCATATAATTACGTTATTAGCAAGATCTATTTAGTTATGTACCGTATGTCACGTACATGTATCAGTATATGATAAAATACATATCACAATTGGTAAATTTCAAAGTGTTAGTTTATAAGTGCAATGCCAGTGTAAATAGTAATTCGTATTATTCAATATTATATATTTAAAAAACTATGTGACGGAGGAGAGCATAGATCCAAATCTTATAGGTACAAGTACCCTTTTTTAAAGAACAATATGCACAATTCCCATTATGTTAGATATCAGATCCCAGGCTCCGATGCTGATGGTGAGAAAAATGTTTATAATGATCAACATGCAATGTCTATAGGTCACTCTAATACTTTGCTACAACAAACTGCTAATTTTATTATCATGCACGCCAATGTACGTTCCCTTGTTCCTAAGATGGATGAAGTGAGGCATTTAGTTCTGAGCAACCAATGCACAATTTTCGTAGTCACAGAAACTTGGCTTAATGTATCTGTGAATTCAGAGGTAGTAAGCATCCCTGGCCATAATGTAATTCGACAGGATAGAGGTCATAGAGCTAGTGGTATATTATTGTATTACCGTAATGATTTGCAGGTAAACAACAATGAGGTCAGCGAAGTTGAATATATTTCAATAATTGCCTGTGTCAATTCCAAAACTTTAGGTATAATCTCCCTCTATGGATCTACTAGCATACCCTACTCTAGACTCAATATTTTAGAAGATTTAATAACAAATATTTACCCGCGTGTTGATCACTTGTATATTACTAGAAACCTGAACTCTGACCAACTTGTTCCACGTAAGTTAGAAACTATTTATTTACAAATTATTTTAGATAACTTTAACTTCATGCAGATAATAGACAAACCTACAAGAATCACTGAGACAGGAGAATCACAGCTTGATCTGTTTATTACAGGTAACATGAACACAATTTTTACACATGGGGTTGGTGTGCCTTTCAGCTAATCTGACCATTCTCTAATTTACGCGAAACTCAATATAGCCTGTCCAAGTAAAAGGTTACCTGAAACTATATATTACAGGAATTTTTGCATCGTTAGAGGAACACCAATTCAACACATCTGCACAATCTATTAATTGGAATATCATAACAACATTCAAAGAATTAGAAGGCAAAGTTAGTGTTCTGCAGAACTCCTTAAGGGATCTTATGCGCCTATTAAAACTAAAAATTAATCAACACAAACTTCCATTCATTTCAAATAATACTAAATTGCTAATGAAACTGCATTATGGCGCATTCAGTAAATTTAAACGAACCAGACTACAAGCTCATTGGGAAGAATATAAAGGGTTACGCAATTTCACTACGTCAGTTATTCGACAAGAAAAAAGGGCTTATGTTTCATATCGCATTAACATTGGAAATAATAATAGAGATGAATGGAAAACTCTGCGTGAACTTGGAATAGGAAATAACTCCCCTCAATCTATCCCGAAGGAGTTTAACGACCCGAATGTTATGAACAATCATTTCGTGTTAACAACTAATGCCCTTCTACCTAATACTGATCTTCGTCCACAGATCGCATGGTATTCTAATAATCTATCTCAGAAAGTTAAAGACGAATTTCCCCTACTCCCCGTAAATGAGAATGGCGTACAGAAGGCTGTATACAGCATTAAATCAAATGTGGCAGGGTTGGACAAAATAACAACTAAAATGCTGAAACTCTCATTACCATTCATACTGTCACCACTGACACATAAATTACTCATTTAGTACCGGATGTTTCCCTAATGTTTGGAAACAAACTAAGGTGCTACCGCTGCCAAACAAACCTACTGTCACATCACTTAATGAGCTACGACCAATATCTGTAGTACCAATCTAGTCAAAAGTTACTGAAAAAATTGTTTCGAAACAACTGAATACTTTTATTGGTAATGAAGGTATTTTACCTTCAGTTCAGTCGGGATTTCGAGGTTCTCATAGTACGACAACTGCTCTTTTAGAAGTTACCGATGAAATATTACATGCATTGAATGATTCCTTTGTAGTAGTTTTGGTTCTTTTAGACCTGATAAAAGCCTTTGAGTTAGTTGAATATGATCTTCTTGTCAAAATGAAGCACTATAGTTTTTCTACTATAAGTATTGATTGGTTCAAATCATATTTACAAGGCAGAGAACAACGTGTTTTTCTAAAGTCTCCTGACATTAAAATTTCTGAGCCTTTGTCTCTGAAAAGAGGTGTTCCTCAAGGATCAATATTAGGCCCAACTTTATTTTTCTTGTTTGTTTCAGATTTAGTTTCAGTTGTTAAAAACCCTCAAATTCACTGTTACGCCGATGACACGCAGTTATTTATTAAATCCTCACCGGGAAATATGAAGCGAATACTAATAAATCTTCTTAATGAAGATCTGCAAAATATACACAATTGTTGTAGCGAAAACGGGTTAGTCATTAATCCATGAAAATGTACCTATACAGTCATAGGGATAGCTACCCAACTTCTGAAACTGAAGAAATCGGAACTAAACATGAAGTTGAGTAACTATACCATCAGGTATTCACCTAGTATTAAAAACATTAGATTATTAATGGATATAAATGTTAACTGGAATGCTCATGTAGCTAACGTATGCTCACGGTGCACTAAATAACTTAAGATGCCTATATAGATCACGTGACTTGCTCACGGCAAAAACAAGATTGTATCTAATAGAGACACTAATTATGCACTTGTTTGATTACGGTGATGCCGTATATGGCCCTTCCCTTCAAATCAACGTACGTTACACGTAATATTTCAACATATGATGTTAGAAGATCACACTCACACAAAGAACTCGATCATTTTCTGTATCAGCCGCGAAAGCCTGGAATTCCTTGCCAAATGCTATTACATGTCCAAAAACGCTAAATAAATTTAAAACTCTTCTAAGTGTATATTTGCTTAATCAGCAAAGACTATGCTCTTCTACCAGTGATATTTAACTTTCATGTTGTTATAGTGTTGTGTAACTAAGGCACTTTTATGTGCGTTTCTATTTTGTATTGTGTGTACGTGCTTTTTTTTCAATGATTATGTATGCATTATGATTTTATATTTAACTTCTATATGTTTTTATTCTGTTTTAAGGCTCTTTTCATGTACGTTTTTTAATTAGGTCTTTTTTTCTATTATGTATTTTTGTAGGTTTTTTTCAATTATTGTATGTGTATTTTCATTAGTATTATTTGACAAGGGTTAGGTGGAAGAACAGCTATTAGCTGAACATCGCCTGCTGAAATAAAGGAAATAAAATTATATTAAACGTAGTGTTCATCGTCAAGAAGTAGACGACGTCCACGTCACACATATGAAGTGAAAACTATGTCATAGCTAAAAAGAAAGCTTGAGAACACCTCACATTAATGCCCCATATAAAGGAAATTAAATCTTCTTTGAAATATAGTTTAAAATTCAATCTGTTTTCAACAAATAAATGAGAACATGATAAATGTAATTAATTTCATTCTATTCACGTTTGCACAATTTTTACACAATTAATTTAGAAAGATACATATGAAAAGTATTCAATATTGACACAGTTCAATATAACAGTAAAAAACACGTTATTAATGGCATATCAGGGATTATCAAATTTTCTTTAGGATATAGAATGAAATTCAACGGGTTTTCAACATGCGAGAAAGAATACAAACATGGTTAATGATATTCAATTGGCTTTGAATTATAATTATTATTCAATTAAAATTGACAGAATTCCCGAAATCGATTATATTAACGTTTTATCAACGATTTCAAGTCTTTGTTTAAACGTGATTTCAAATTAAACGTACTCTTTTCAACCAATAATGATTAATCAATGAAATGAAAAAAAAAACCTTTAGAAATATACTTTAACAATTCGTACTAAAAGTAAAAAAAAAAAAGGTTTATGCCTGACTAAAAAGAAAATCATGCATCGCGCTCTCATTTACGGTTATTTTATTCATTTTGAATTGGCACGCAGCTAGCTTTTCTTTTTATCAATGCATGAAGAAAATTATTTTTTACGTTTTAGCACGAGTTGTTTAAGAAAAGTTTATCTTTGAAAAGTTTTATTATTATTATTATTTAGTTATTTCGGTGTTTGGATCGTTTTCCTCAAGCTAATGTTTTGTGATCCAAATCCTAAAGTGTTCTGCAACAAGTCAAATCTAATATCATTCCAGGCTAGTATTTATTTAGGATAAAGAAGTCCATATTAAAATAAAATTCAATTTTCTTTTAAAATATATAAATATATAGAAATATATGAAAGTAAGAATGAAATATTGTATTGTCACCCGACTTACGTCGCTGTGCAAATTACCTTATTCTATAACGTCGGGAAATGAGTTATGGGGAATGAGACTCCACCCTTTTTTCGTATCTCATAATTTACTTTTACCATGAACTTTCAATTTCACTTAAGTTTACTTGGGATGTTGATGCTTAGCTAATAACATATGAAGTATACAGGGAAAGAAGGGAGAAAATCCACTTATTTTAAAAAATGAGTTTGCACTACACAAGTACTACACAGTGACAGCTGACTGATCATAATGTTTCAATATAAAAGCTCAAAAAATCACCAAGTTGAAGCGGTTTTAACAATATGAAAAACATGGGAGGAAATGAGAGAACTGGACTTTAAATTCGATTTACGAGAAATCACCTTTCCTGCACCGTTTCCTTTCTTCCCATGTACATTTCATATGTGTTAAAATTATACAAAAATGGCTTTTAGTCCATTCTTTGTTGCCACAGAATAATGCCCCACTAAAATGTATGAGCAGTCACAATACCTTGAGGTGCTAATACGTTAAATTACTAGAAGTATAGTAAGTATCTTATGGTTATGTTGCTTTACAAAGCTAATGCATTCTGAAATAAGTCTTATTCACATTTTGACAGCAAAAGGGGTCCGCGATCATCAACTTTGGGGCCTTGGTTTGTCTAAACGTGAGAATTTTGACTTTTAATTATCTTGTCATAATATTTTCTAGAAGCAGAGATGGCACTACAAGGACGTGTAGATGGACTTCTGTTACTCATTCAAACCGTATCAATTTCATTCTTCAAGCATTTTAATTTGTGTGTATGTTCTGATGCGTGTGTGTGTGTGTGTATGTATCGTGTTTCTGCTTCTGTGTGTATTTGGTGCATATGCGTATAGTCATATTTAAGTGTAGTGTAGGTTGTGAATTTTCTTTTACTATTTCCAGTAACTCTACACGCATATACACGTTATTGCTTTTATTTTTTAACAACACGTTTCCTATAATCCTATTGAATACTGATATATGCACTAAATATGTCAGTTGTGATTCTATTAGTGTGTTTACTTACATATGTCTGGTTTGATAATGTTCAATAAACAACCTAGAATATCTTGTAGGAGAAGACAGATCAGGATTACCAGTAAGTGCGATTGTCTGGTAGAAAAAGCCATAGGTAAGTCAAAGAAAGAGCATTCTTGTAACTACGTGTTTGTCACCATGACAAAAAGTAGCTTAGTTGCCGTTATAATAATGATTATTTGCCATAAATTTGCAGACAGACCGATCCACCTTGTCAAGCTGCAACATCTGACCATGCAAACTCGAAGTATAACTAAACGTTTCCTCACATAAATCATGTCGCCAGAGCCATCACAATTTACAATGCTAATGTTCGTTCAATACTAAAAAGACAGACGAAATTAGCTTGCTTCATTACAAGACACAATACGAAATTATTCTAATTACGGAATCTTGGTTAGATGATCCCATAACTCCAGCTGCACTCGATGTAGTCCGTGAGGACCGAGAGTAGTCCGTGTAGTACGTGAGGACCGAGAACTGAAATGAGGCGGGAGTATTGCCATATATTATCACAATCATTTAAATATCAAAATATATAACCTGGCACTAGTATTGGGTGTGAATCATATTGAGTACTTCAATTCTATTGTTAAAATTAACGCCACGCGGATAGGAATAATTGGAGCGTACAGACTTCCTAGTACACCGTATTACAAGCTGTCAACTCTAGAAGACCTGCTATCGAGTATGTATTCTGAGGTTCATAATTTGTTCGTGACTGGCGATCTTAATTGGAAACCATATATTTAAAGAATATTTTGGATACATATCAGCTTGTTCAACTTGTCAAGAAACCCACCCGTGTAACTGAATCAGGGAAATCGCTGGTTGGTTTAATCATAACAGATAACTTTAACAATTTGAACACGCACGAAGTGTATGAACCACTAGGAAGTTCTGATCAGTTTAGCTACTGTAAAGCTAAACATAATAAAACCACACAGAAGCGAACCAGTATATATAACTTGCCGCAGTTACTCTACTTTAAACTAGCATTAATTTTGTCACACTGCAAGAGTATTTAACTGGGATGCACTCAAATCATATGAATCAATCGATGAAAAGGTTGATTCTTTTTACAGAAGTCCCTTATAAACTTATTTGATAAACATGACCCGATTTTCACTGCTGAAATAGCAGCCCGCAAACTACCTTACATTTCAAGCAATATACATTTGTTAATGAAACTAAGAGATAATGCGCACAGTAAATATAAAAGAAAAAAATGCAAATACATTGGGATGAGTATAAACAGCTCCGTAACTTCACAGCAACCGTTATGAGACAGGAAGAGGTAGCTTATTTCTCCCATCACACCAATAACAGCAGTAACCCAAGGGTTATTTCGAATAAACTCCCAAAATTAGGAGAGAGCAAGGTAAATCCATCGCATTTTCTTCCTAGTAACGTAAATGTTCCAAATTTGACAAACATTTTTCTTGTTGATGTAACTAATTCAAAATTTACTGACAAGTCAGCTGTATCTAGAAACGTGAGTTACTTCAACATGCTGAAATTTAGCAATCTTTCAGAGCCATTTGCATTACGTCAAGTGAAAGAGTTCGAAGTGGAGATAGTAGCAAAAAGTATTAAGTCGATTGCTGCAGCATTAGACGGCGTTACAAGAAAAATATTGAACTTATTATTTCCATTTATTTTATCACTATTAACTCATATTATAATTTATTCTTTTAATAACGGTTGTTTTTCCAGCCATTGGAAGGATGCAAAAGTTATAACACTTCCGAAGAAACCAGAAGTGGAACCTTTAAATGACTTAAGGCCTATTAGTATATTACCTATCTTGTCGAAAGTGTTTGGGAAAATGTATATTAACAGCTGTACAAATACGTAACTAAACACAATCTAATACCTGTGAACGAATCCGGTTTTTGCAGTCACCATAGACCTACTACTGTATTTTTATAAGTTACAGACGGAATGTCACAGGCGATTAATTCCTATTATGTTACTGTATTAGTTCTGCTTGATCTTACAAAAGCATTTTATTTAATACAATATGATATATTTTTAGCGAAATTTCAATACTGCAACGCAGCGCAGTCCACTCTCCCGTGGTTCTGTTCATATCTCAGTAACAGAGAACAAAGAGTTATGTTACAAAATTCCGCACTGGTACTATCTGAACCAGCTAAAATTAAGAATGGTGCCACAAGGCTCTGCATTGGGTCCTTTACTTTTTTGCATTTTACTCTTCTGACCTACCTTTTACATTGAAGCATGCTCAAGTGAATTCTTAGGCTGATGATACACAATTGTTTATTTCTTCTCCAGCCAGTCTACTAAATACGAAATGACACTTCTTAATTGCTATCAATGATTGGTGCGTCGGTAATATGTTATTAGTTAACCTACGAAAATGTACATTCACGATCATAGGAACAAAAAATAGCTTGAAGAACATATTTCGTGATAAAATTAAAGTTAACATAATGAACGTAATTATTCCACATTTCAAGGTGATCAGGAATCTAGGAGTCCAGATGGACGAAAATCTTACCTGGGGTACCCAGTGTACAAAATCTCTGTCAACCCTGCGGTATCTTTTTAAACTACGTCACGAAAGAGACTACTATCTTGTCCCTAACCTTATCCTATCTCTTTTTGATTACTGTGATGTAGCCTACGGACTGGGCTTAACCGTGAGTAAATCAATATCTATACAAAAAATACAAATAACCTGCGTAAGATTTAGCCTTGTATTTCATATCGGAACATGTACTACCAAAATCGAATAATGAAAATATGCTTACTATGTCAAGGAGACGTAACTTGCACTATTGTTGTTCAATATTTAAACTTAAAATAAAATAAAACTCCCCTCTACCTTGCAAATAAACTTAACCCTCGAAGAACTGTTCATCACTACTCAACACGTAATAGTAATGCCCTTAATGTCCTCCGTTTCAGACTCTGCAAAACAGTTGGTTCATTTTCTGTTTTGTCAGGAAGAACATGAAACTTTCTGCCAATCAATATTACAAATTGTACCATTTACAATGCGTTCAGAGATATGGCGAAACATTTCTTCCATTGGAAGCTATTGCTAAGCTCAAACTCTTATGACCCAATTTGACTATTTCACTCATTGATATTGTGTAATTAGAATGATCCCTTATATATACATTTGGAACGTCTTTTTCTCCTCCTCGTGGATATGTAACTGTTGACACCAATAAAAATATTGGGTATGTTGGGTCTCTCTCTTTCTCCCTCTCTGTCTGTCTGTGTGAGTGCATTTAGTATACAGTAAAGTTTATGATTATTATTATGGATTAATATTTTCTTCTTTTATTGTATTGTATTTCATATATATTACTCGTATTCTATATTTCGTTTAGTTCTAATATTGTTGTATTGCCATTCCTAGTGGCTAATTATTTTTAAAAATATTATTGTATTATTTTAACCGTACTTTGACAAGGGTCAGGTGGCAGAGCAGCCATAGGCTGAACCTCATCATCTTCAATAAAGACTATTTCAATTTAATTCAAATAAAAATCATTATAGATGTCCCTCTAAGTGTATTGCATCTTTAGAAAGTTTTCTTCTCTAATGCAGTTGCCACCCTGTTTAATATTTTCCCAAATTACATATCTAAAAAATTACAATAAACTATTTTCACTTTCAACGTTGAAATTCAGCGCTTACCTTTTTCTTTTTCATTTATTATCTGGCATGGTGCAAAGTTGATTTTCAAGAGAAAAGACATTATTTTCATACAAGTTCACAAACATAATGAAATGATTGATCTTACAAATAAAACTACGGATCTTCATATCTAAAACATTGAATTCCAATTTTTAAGGCTTAAGAGAACTGGATAATATTTATAATAGGAAGATTTTTTGCCCAATATTAACATAACAGAATTAATTATAACTTTCTTACTACTTCGATTCAGTCACAATTTAGAGCGAAAGTTTGAGTTTTATTGTATGTATTTCGAAATTGGTCTGTATGGTTACTGGACTTTTTGTTTTAAATTATTTCTTTTATGACTAAGTATTAGCTGAATAGATATACCTTTACTTATGCTACCGTGTTTCGTACACAATATTGTATATTATTTCTCTTTATTCTATTTATTGTATAGATTTTCCAGTTGCCCATTACTGTTTATGCACCAGCCATCGCGTTGGAGCAGGGTGAGTTATAATTTGTATTTTAATCGTAATCAGCAGTGTTAAGTATTTGGAGGAAGGTAGACCATTTTAAAGGCATTTGTAAGAAACCACTTTAAGTTAGAAGCCGATTTAACTCAAATTAGCCTATAAATATTACACGCCAGTTATTGAAAATCACTTTTACTCTCTCCCTCTCTCTACAAAGAAACAGCTCGTTAGAACAAAATCATGAATCTAAAACTCAAGAAACTAATATAAATAGTACAAAAGTTTTCACTGAGAAGTAAGAGCCTACTTGCCACCTTTTGTCAAATTGTCCCGAACCCAACGATATGGACAGGGATATTGCTAAGTCATTTTCAAGGTCTCATTAAGTGTCATGGTGTTCAGAATAGAAGTCATATCCGTTGCCGTTCATCAGTTCTTCCTACTTAACTTCTAATCGTGAACCAACTACAGCTACTAGTGCTATCACCAACATCACTACTACTGTCCCGCTACTACTGCTACTGAAACTACTACCGCTACTATCACTAGTGCAATTACGACTACTACTACTATTAACATAAGTAGTGCAGTTCTACTACGGCTTCTACTAATGGTAATACTACTACTATAACTCCACTAGACATAACACATTATTACTCCTACAGCTACTGTTGGTTGTCTGAGAGAGTATTTTACAAGATGTAGAATGAAATAGTCAAATAAGTTAGGGTGTTAAAGGGCTAAAATTGCAATTCAAGCCAGTTTATTTTCTGTTGTGCAGTAGTAACGAAAATAATACCCTTCATTTTGTCTCAGTACTTCTTAAAACAATTTGCCACTTGGACTAATAGTTATGATGTTATACGTATCTCCTCAGTCCTCTATATGCTTAGAATAAAAAAAGGTCTGTTCAGTTCCTCAACTGTTCTTTTCCTTTCTCCAAGACAAGGATGATTTACAAGTTCTTTCTTGTCTCGGTATGCTATAATTTTGATTGAGACCTATTGCCTTTAGATTGTCATTAATTCGATTTTGTATATTATTTTTAACATAAGCAAGTTACATATACTTGAACTCAAGACGTGACACACAAGGCAAACACAATTCTTACCCAAGTTATTACTTTACTGGTTATTTTTATGGTTCAGAGGCTTCTTCCTATTTTCTATATCAGTCAGATGCAAGTACATTAATTTTTATACACTATATTTAAAATGTTTGACGAATACAAAAACGTATTAAAGTACTTTCTTACTTTATTTAATGGCTTCTCCGTGTGGAAAATTTCTCATTGTAAATTCTTCCACACTTGGTGGGAGAATTTCATCACAATTTTAATACAATTAACACTTTTATATTCACTTCTTTCATACATACATACATTTATTAGTGGAACTGGTGTCGTTTTCAGGTTCCATACCGTTCCTTCTGGTCGGATTCAACCAATACACCATACTCACACAATAGGTATACTTGTACGCTAATGAAATACGAAACAAAAACGATCAACAAGAAGTTCCTAACACCTATACAGTATACACAATTACGAACATTTCGTCACTATTAGATATTTGCGATGTACGAAATAGGATTTGCTTTAGCTTTATATTTATTAATATTCCTGAATTACTAGACTTCTGGTATATCCAGTGATTGTTCGCTGGTCGGTTCAACATTCTAGCAGTTTGTTCTGCTGGGAAGTCCACTACATTTTGCCTCCAGCATCTTGTCCAATAATGATTTAGATAAACACACAAGAATAATTGCATATTTTAGTTGCATAATAATTGCATGTTTCTATAGTGACCTCATATCCGTTTCCATCATGATTCTTCATGAGTTTTGTATTCTGTCCGTAAATTACTTTTCATGATAGTTTGAGACGATTTCGCATATCATTTCCAGTAAGTGAGTGCTGTTCATTTTCTATTATTTGCTTGGTTCGTAATCCCTCTAGCGTTTCCCTTCCGTGAGCTATCCCCTCTGCTCGCGGTCAACGCAGGACCACGTGCTCCGGCGTCGTCAGTTCCCAACACCGACATTCCGGGGAGTCCTCCACCTACAGGTTGAAGCCTTTTGGTCTCTAGGAGCTGTGCCTCGTCAGAAAATGTATGAGAATCGGATTGGAATTCAGATGTGTCAGTTCTTGTCTGTGTACGATACTGGAAATCAGGTCTTGCACCCTTTTTTCACTTCAGTCCCAGCCCGTCTGCCACTCGATGTTATTTTGGCATTTAGTTCATCTCTATCCCTCAGTAGGTCCCCACGGTCACTATTGCGCTCACTAGATTAATCTCTTTTTGCCCTCTTCTTCTGATGGTTTCGAAATTAGCTGGAGTGATGTTGAGTACTATTAGTAAGGACCCTGCTGGAAGAGAACGGTAAGCACCACTTATTTGCAGCAAGCTTCTTTGTGTGTTAATTAATGTATTAGCTAGCTGCCTGGTTTCAGTTAATCTGTGCTCCCAGATACTTGCTCCATACGTTAGTATTGAGTTAATTATTACTTTTTGTTATGGATTCCTATTGTACTGAGTGGCAATTTGCAGTTTGTTGTTACAAAGTTAATTTATTTATTTATGACTCTGGCACCATTTTTACTTGTTTTATGTGGCTGTTAAAGTTCAATTGTTCATCAACGATTATATGTAAAACTTAATCGGAAGCTTTTCCTATTATTAGGTGTATTCTCTGTTTTGCGCCTTCGACCCTCACTCACTGACAAGCATTATCAAAGAGGAGCGTACTACTCAAAATTTCCTGGTCAACAACATAAAATTATGTATAGGGAACAAACAACGCAACCCTCCTGCGTGTGATGTCGGTCTGTGGTTGTTTCGTAATGGTGAGAACGCGTTCTGTTTGTAGCACAGGTGTCCACAATGCGTAGTGGTTCTTTCACTATATCCCCAAAGCGATATAATGTCCAGCATCTGTGCTTAGTCGTCAAAGAACGACCAGAGTGCAATGTGGTGCATTTAAGTTAATGAGAAATTTCGGTGTGAAGGCCAATATGTACACTTTATAATACTAGTAATACAATGTTTGGTTCTTTAATTATTACTTAAATGCAAATTTATTTTATTTAAATCATCATGTACACTCAGAGTAATATAAAATGATTAACGAGAGTGTCACTCCAAAATTTGCACAATCTAAAAAAAAAACGATTTAAGTAGAACGTGTGAAACATTGATTTCAAATCTATATTGAATGTAGGTTCATTATTGCCAGATTACACAAATTATAGGACTTAGTTCATTCATGAAACAATTTGTATGAATCTTCGTGCACACTTTTCTCAGAACAGTATTATGTTATTAATGATTTTTCTTTTTAGCCTACATGACGGGAAAAGTAAATACATCTTTAAACGTGCAGATATTTTGACTAAACATGAAGTATATGCCTAATAACATTAAATTGTTTTTTGGTATTAACATAAATTTCAGTTTTATAGTTAAAGGCCACAAGAAAAGAACGTGTGTTGTCCATTTTTGGCCAAATTGAGAAAATCGGATTATCTGTTTATAAAACTTTCATGCATGAAGAGAATATTGTAATGACCCACGTGCTAAACATGTCTAGACCCACGTGCTAAACGTGCTGAACATGTCACAATATCATAACGTAAACAAGAGTGCGTAATACTATAGTGTGTATACATCGAATGTTGTAATAAGTGTGCGTAAACAATAGCAGACGACAACAACAGAAATTGAAGATAGAGTTACCGTCGCAAAAGGATGGACTTAAAGAACCAGACCCAAAATGAATGGATATAAAACTCCAAACCCCAAGACAGCAGACATCACTTCCGTCCTGGCGTTCAACTCATCTCTCTCTTTCCGTTCTCAATTGGTTAGATTGGAACAAACTCCTTCACATTCGAACGCTTGGTTTTTTTTGTGATTCATTTTATCCGTCCTCGGCGTGCTTGGAGTCAGAACATACTCCTTCCAAACCTAGCACCCAAAACACACTCCCGCTCTGGGCTCGCCTGGAGACGGAACAAACTTCTGCCCTCGACTCGCATGGAGACGGGATATCCATTATAACTTCCTGCTTAATGCAAGCACCTATCCTAAATCTCTCTCATCCGAGACGAGAACCATCGCATAAAATAGACTACTTGGCTATGTTTTAGCTAAACTCTAATATTTGAAAATATACTGGATACTCTTTATATTAACTTTAAAGAACTTGTTCATGATTTTGTAATAAAATCAGGTTGTGGGCAAAAGCACCAAAATCTCGTATATCTCTCAACTGTACCTGCAAGGCACCTTGTTTGCCGTTCCAAGAGGAACATTATCTTGTGGATGCGACCTAGGTTCGGAAACATTTTTTTTGAAACTTCGATAGTTTTGCGGCGTCTATGTCATCAAAAACATTACGTTGTAAATGCATCGTGTCCATGAACTTGGCGTAATGGATATTGAAAAAAAGTGCTAAGAACGCTGATTCCAAGAACAGGGAAAGTGTACAAGAAATGTAAGAACGTCTCATGTTAATTGGTTATTCCATAAAGACATTACCTCAAATTTTTATAAACTCTTTTTTCAATTCAAATACGTTCAATGGCAAAATATTTCTCTGAACACGTTGTTTTAATTTTAGGGTTGAGTTAGAGAAGAGGGTATCAGTAATATAAATGCAATTACTAGAACCCGAACAGGTACATGCCATTCGGAATCACATACCAATACCGAAGAAAATTCACATTCAGATAATAACTCAGGAGGAAACAATATAATGGCAAGGGGACCATAATTCAATTTGCCGCACTTTACGAAATTTTCGGGTAGTATAAATGAGGATCCCGATAGATTCTTTATGTTATTTGAATATCTATCAACTCTTTAGGGCTGGGATGATGCAAAACGCAAAGAAATCATACCGATGTATCTAAAGGACGTTGCATTGAACATGATCTTCCAGCTAGAGTCCCAGAACTTATTTACAGAATTGACTTTCAATTAATTAAAAGATAAATTAGTAAACCTAAGTATGTCAGAGATCCCAAGGTACAAGGCCGAGATGGATATTAATTTAATACAGCAAGAAGCAGATAAACCGATTGACGCTTACTTTATACGGAAATTTAGGGCGATACGCCATAATTTCCTAGAGCTACAGAAGACGAAAGAGTACATTTTCTTTCGTTGGAATTACAGAAAATTAAAAAAAAATATATTGCACTAGAAATCTATACATTAGTAAGAGATTTACAGAATAAACTTGATGCATTGGAACAATCGATTGATTTACTCAAGAAAAGATAGTTTGTTAAATGCTCACAAGCCTTACAAGCATTGATGAATCAGAGTCCACAAAATCCAAATACCTTAAACTCTACCAGCCAAAATTTGTCCCCACACGTACCAAATTTTCAAAGTTTAAACGAACAATTACCAAATTTCCAAGCAAGAAACGATCAAAATCCTAGTTTTCTACCTACCAATATTGTACCTAATGACAGTCAGAACCTTGATTACCAACAAACTTTCCTTCACTTACTCAAAATCCTAGCCAACAACAAACAACTCCCAATTACTGGCCCCTACCGGTGCATTCCAGAATACGAGGAGACATTGACCAAGGTTCTATAGCACTAATTGATACCTCTCCCCCCACAAAGCTAATAGCCAAATATATTCACGACCTCATGGATCCTAATAAACCTGATAACGCTAAACGTTATCAACCCCAAGCTTCCCAAGATAACCGAAATACCATGAACGATCCGAAACACAAAGTGGCAGAATTGTTTTTAATGGTGATGAAAAATAATGCCAGCCGGAAACAATATTATCAGAAGAATGGAAAACAAAATCGTAAACTTTTCTACAAGAAAAAATGCAACGGGAACGAGAATAAGCAAGATGGCGGAAAGAAAATAAATAACAGTAGAACTGCCTCTACGATATCTTTTAAAATACGCCATTCTGCACATGACTGTTGGCAGAGAGATAAGAACAACCAAGAGTCGGAAAAGTTGCATACGAGTCCCAAGTTGAACTAGACTTGAGGGCGAAAACTAAACAAGCATCTTAAGAACCTGCTGCTACTAAGAAGAACAATAAACAGAAAACCGAAGTACTTTCCATCAGTAAAAATTGCTAAGACGACCAAACAACAGTCACAAGGACTTGCCACATCTCAGACGAAGTTTCAACAACTACCACAATGTCCTACTGCAGAAGAAACGCATAGTTCATATGTACTCTAGTCAGCTGATTGCAACAGAAAGAAGGGAAACCATAAACTATGACACAGAAGGAAATAAATCCTTGCTACACATTAAAATTGAAGAAGAATTTATTCCAGTGATAATAACGCAGCGAGTAGTGATAGTTCATGGAGTAAAGAAAATTTGCAAGGGAAAACTAAACTCATTCCTTTTGTTAAGCACATTAAAGGGAAAGCGAATAAACTTATCAGATTGAATTGTGTGACATTAATTAAATTCAAGATAGGAAACACGAACTATTTTCAATATTTTCGGATTTTAGAACAATGAGATTATTACCCGATATTTGGACAAATCCTTTTAACCAGACTTCAAACGAAAATTTATTTGGATAAAGACATGATCTTTTTACAAAAAGCCAACCAAACCAGAAATTCCACAGGCAGAAAATGAAAAGAACAATTTATCACATGCGGTCATCAGCATGATAAAAGTGCAAACGTCGGCAGAAGTCTTTGTAACAAAAGATATTACAGTAAAATAAAATCATATTTCTTCAAGTCAAAGTCAATGAAATTGAAAAACAGACAACAGCTTTTTTACACATAAGTTTACTTCAGACGTTACGAGATAGACATGGATTCATTGACTTGTCAATAAAGATGCCAAAGAACAATCCTATTATTTTAATCGTTATTATGACTGCACAAAAATAAAATTAGCTAAAAATTCACCTGTAGCCTACATTGAAAACGATTTGACAGAAACGTCTTTTAAAATTGATGAAGGGAAATAAAAGGAACCTGACAATATTTATAAATATTATTCAAAACAGGACATATTTGAAGTACACTGACACAACTTTCGAGCTTTTACTTTTTGATATTAACCCTGAATTACCAGAAAAACTTAAAGCAAACGTTTCTAAATTGCTGTATAAATTCAGGGACGTGTTCTCATACTCTGGTTCATACCTAGGATATATTCTTGCTTATACCCATCGTGTTAAATTCGATAATGGGACTACATTTCATAAAATATTTCCTCCAGTACAATCTGGTATTAGGGCCAGATAAACTTTCAAAGTCAACAACTCCTCAAAGCGGGCATCATTGAAGAGACGAATGACAGTCAATATTGTTCACCTCTGCTGATAATCCGTAAACCGAATTCGAAGGAGTTTCGAATCGTTTTGAATTTAAAAGATTGTAATCGTTTTTCAAAGTATTTATCCATTCCATTTCAGGAAGACGTTTTATGTAGCCTGAAGGATAAAAATTATATAACAACTGTGGACCCCTCATCATCTTATTTTCAGGTCAAATTACATCAAAAAGTCATGGCCCTATATGAGTTTTGAGGTTTCACATACACGGATAATCTATTAATTCGTACGATGTTGTACTGGTCATTGTACGAGCTTACAGGCTCTTTCAATTTTGACTCGAATAATGCTCGAGGCCTTACCACAAACCATGACGTCATTTGCAGATGATATAGTGGTAGGCGATGTTAGTGCGGGCCAACAGTCGAAAAACCTTTAATTATTCTTTAGAAGACTTTCGTGCTTCGCCTAAGATCCTTGTTTCCAATTCCTCGGATTTCAAGTCAGTGGCCAAAGGATATCTATATCCTCTAAAATTGTTTGGAAAATAAGGATCTTACAGCGCACATTGATCAAACGCCGGATATAGAGCTTCATTGGCTTTGCTCGTTTTTAAGATCCTACATAAGAGTATTTACCAAAAAATGAGTCCTTTCAGAAACGTGTACCTAAAGGAAATAAATTTAAGTGGATGCAAAATTGAATAAATATTCCGAAACTTTGAAAACTGATATTTTGAATGCCGCTTCCCTGCCGCATTTTGATGAAAAACTGGGAATACGTGTGCATACAGACGCATCTCCCACTGAAGAAAGTGGGTTGCTCACGTGCTTTAATACTATTTTATAAAACAGGGGAAGAAAAATTAGTTTATTACTGTAGTCGTCGGTTGTCCAAATTTGAACAAAACTCTTTAACACGGTAATGCGAATTAGCTGGTTTAATATATACACTCAGGAAAAAAAGGTAATACCTTTTCAATCAAGCCTTTATTCTATATACAGACAGCAAATGCTTGGTAAATTTACAGAACTAGTCTCCAGACAAGGTTGGTAATACACGTGTTGTCGCTTGTTTCTATCTGATTATTACTTCCAAATAAGGCCCAAAGACTGCTGAACCTAACCTGTCGGATATATTCTCAAGATTAGAACAAACAACAGAGAATCAAGAGAAAGCAGAAGAAGAAGAGGAAATAAAATAGTAGCTAACTGACGTTAAATTAGAGTCGCTGTACAACATTCAGAAGTTTGCTATATATTTGCAACCAACATGGCGTTTCGCACTTTCTTGTGTCATTTTTCGAGTTTTTTTCATTTATTTTACTAGCAAATTTTGTCGATTAATAGATTCGGTAAGAAATTCTTCAGTTTAAATGAGAAACTATGTGAAAGTGATTCAAGTTAAAAGAACAACTAGACTAATTTTTGGAACTGGTTAGCAAGTTCCGTGTTTTGACTGAATCATAATTGGGAATTATATATATATATATATATATATATATATATATATATATATATATATGGCTTCGACGATTTCTACGATCAATTTACGACGACGACGACAACGATAGTGTCTACTGACTATCCTAGACTGTTGCGAAGTTTTAATTAGTATGTAAGGAAAATGTCTAGCTACAGCTAGTCTAAGAACTTCTAGTATGTAAGGCTAACAGTCATGCAACAGGCTGGCTGAGAACGATTAGTTTTAAGCAAATTTCGATTGAGACAGTTTTAACAAATTGACATTGATTTCGACGAGGATTCATAGAGATATGAAATATGCTTATATTATGATTAGGAGCTCCGTGTTTTTATAGTTCTTAGTGCGCACTAGTTAGCTTTAAGAGTAGACTCATATATTATTTAAGGGTATACCTAAAATTGAAACAACATTATTTTTATTTAGGTCAATATACATTTTTATGACAATGAATATAAAGATAATGATGATACAATAATAATAATGGAAATAACATCAGAGCAGTGGCGTTTGCCTCACCTTTTCTTTGCTACGTAAATAAATAAGGAAATAATGAAATGGAAGGAAATATAATGAAATATGATGATATGCAATTTGCCAGAAGCCCTTCGCCCGATTTAGTCAACAATTTGTTTTGCGAAATGTTCATTGGACTTCCTGCACAAACGTTTTGTCAACCATGTTTTCTTTCGCTCTCTATTGAGTTTAAATAAGTTGAAAATACGTACAGGATTCTTTATTAATAGTAGTGTTCTTATGTTATTTGCATGGTTTGTTCTAGATATTCAATTTTGGTTCTAATTCTTGCCCGCGAATTTTTGTTAAGTATTTCAGTTTTAAATATTAAGTAGTTCACATACATAATCTACAATATAAATAAGCTGTACAGGTTCCTTAAACTGAGTAAATACATAATTTACTTGTATGAGAACGAGTTACCTTATTTATGTGAGTCTGTTCGAAATTTTAGAATGTATATGCTCAAATGCGTTTGTTTGATACGATAGAAGCTTCATATTAATTGATCACGGATAACTGCATAACGGTTACGTTGGAGGATGACAAGAAGCGACTCTTGTGTCTGACAATTGCAAGGAAATATACGTATTTTGAACTTTTTATGTTTTTCCGAGAAATTTTAAATCGGAGTCCGCTACTCCAGAATTAAGGTGTGTACTTTAAAACACACTGTATAGTGTTAAAATATAGGAGACATCCCAGTAATTTATATCTTAATTAAATTCTACTAGACGTTGGGATTTCTATTTATATCTTCAATTAGTAGTTTTCAACGTTATAGTTTAACTTTGAAATTTTGCTATTTAATTTTGACTCTTCTAAAAAAATTTTAATTCTTTTCTTTCATATGTACTTGAAAGATTTCAATATCTTATTTTATTAGTTTTTATGAATTTCTCATTTAAGTGAGTTTAGTTTAGAATTTTGGGTATATATATGTATATAATTAGAAACATAAAATAATTGCTTTAGATTCAATATTTTTTCCCCAAAACACACAATAATACACAACCTGCAGATAGTTGAACGAAAATATGCAGCTTATGGACAACGAATTATGTGTTCAAAGTTCGACTCCAGTTTCAGTCAGTCGACATCAGAAAGAAACGTTCAAACCGAACTACATGCCACAAACCTGGACGTATGAATTCATCCGAATTATTCCAACAGATAGCTTTTCGTTCATCAACATGGACAACAGCCTGCAGTATTAGTGCCATCACGACATCCCCGTGGGACTTCCTTTAGTTCTCCCCCAAGAAGCCCATACTACAGTATTCACTATCCAACACAGTGTAATGCCCTATCAATAGGTACCAATACAACAGCTGAAATGGACAGCACATTGCACAAATTATTACCTAATTACGTGAACTTCGCGATCACCACAATACCTTTTACATATAATGGCGAATTTCACAGACAGCATCACTACTTTGCATGTGGATCAATTAACGCTCAAAACTTAACTTGCAACGAGCACAGACGTTATTTCATATATTCAAATGCTCAATGGATGTGGTGTACCACTTTTCAAACATTAACACAGATAAATGCTCCATATATCGTTCCGCACTTTGTGAATTCCCGAACAAGTTTTAATAGCGACATCATTGTGTTATACTTCTCTGAACGATGCCCAACTAGAAGATCTCGTGATCACTTTTCGCTCGCCTTTTTCCCTTTCCTCGCACGTGTGGATTGCTGACAACAGAACATTCACTCGATCGCGTTAAGCGTGAGTAAGTGATAAGTGTTTGTTTAGATATGGCGGAACAGAGACGACAAGTGTTTCACGAGGACAGTTTTTAAAACGGAAAATCTTCACAGAAAATGCGTGTATCATTACTTAATTCTTAATATTTCGTGTCAATAAGGAGTTGGATGTACAATAACTACATTAACCATGAAAATCCATCGATGGGAAAAGACTTAGAAAGTAACTTGGAACTTGTGAAATTCTGTAATATAGTGTTGAATTATTGATTCAAGAAGTACTTTTTGAACCACACAAAGGATAAAAACAAATGATATAATTAAAAAAAATAAAGATATATTTAAAAACAGAACTAAAAATTATAAAAAAACATCAAAAGGTTGTGTTTCGAACATTTTCATAATAAGATGGGAAATGATTTTTTTCAAACTGCTTTTTCATTATTCTGTAATTTTCTTTATACATATAGAGTAAATGTAGCAAATATGCTACACAAGAGGTTATTCTTTTGCTTTCGTCGCCGCCTTAGTTGCCTCCTACTGGGCGAAATGTCGTATAGCACATAGTGCAATACAACTAATTATGTAAAAATGTAATAAATATAAATATGTTTAATTTTAGGAAATATGGCTCGAACAGATACTTCGTATTTTAATCATTCTATGTTATTATTGTTAGCTAAAGGTAATTCAGTTCCAGCGAAGATTTGTATTTAGATTTCATTCATGAATCAAGGAGACAGATGCAGACTAATATCATATTTCATTGACAAATCAGAAAGTTACGAATTTAATACTCAGCACTCAAATTACAAGATTACGTGGCTGGCCAAAAGTCAACTTAGGCTAGCAATACAAAGTTTAGATGTATAGACAATTCTATAGTTCATCTTGGTCAGCTAGACGAAGTGCGTAAAGCATCAGCTAACCAAAGGTCGAATCGATTTTGATTGGTGCTCTGTGAGGACACACCTCCCAGAGAAGAGAACTCTGATCGGAACATCAAAATCAAGATTGATATAAAAACGTGACATTCGATACTTCGTGACTGACTCTCGCTCTGACACTCGATTGTAAGTGAACAGATGGTTTACGAGCAGACTTGGTGCTGCTGCCCAGACTCAGCTGTGTGTGCTTGAGTGTTGAAGATAGAAGTTAAATCATAACGTGCTTCCAGTGACTTCGTTCTGATCTGCCTACGAACACTGTATATTACAACAAATTGCAAACTATTACATATGTTCTCTGACTGTCTCCTATCATTTGAAAGTTAGAAACAGTTTACTTGTTTTCTATAGATCGTATCTCTATTAATGTGGTTGTTGTCATAAGTTAATCAGTTTATCAATTTAGGTTAGAATTAGGATCGTGTGTTCGTATCTCAATCATTTAACACGTAACTTAGTAATAATTAAACAAGTTCATACAAAATTCAATTTCTCGAGTTTCCTTCCAAAATAATTACTTCTGATTCCCTAGATATCTACTGCATGTGAACTTAGATACTAGCACTATGCTCCCTTACTAGGAGCAAAGTCTTTAGCCCCCAAGCGCTTATTGCATGTTAGTTCTCGGAATCTGGCTGAATATTAAGGTGAGTTCTGGCGAATACTGCCTATCGTACTCATTCTATTTCAGGTACTAAAATATGCTCAGAAGTTAAGAGTACTTACGGCCAGGACATCATTAGTGGTTTAGTGGAATTCAAAGTGGAAAATAAGAATTCACAAGGGATTTTTTTAATGTGAAACAAAAATTGTATGAAGTGATATATTATGAATGCGCAAGAATAGCTCTCCAATAGTGTATTGCTACTCTTTAAGAAAGAGGAGGGTTTGTAATGATACACGTGCTAGATCACATATAACAAAATCATAACGTGAACAACAGTGAGTAATACTACAGTGTGTGTACATCGGATGTCGTAATAAGTGTGCGAAAACAATAGCAGATGACAAACACAGAACTTGAAGATGGAGTAGGAGGGACTTAAAGGACCACACTCGAAATGGATGGATATTAAAATCCACGCTACAAAATAGTAGGCATCACTTTCGTTCGGGTGATCAACTCCACCCTCTTTCCGTTCTCAGTTGGTTGGACTAGAACAAACTCCTTCACAACCGAACACTTGTTTTTGTGTGATTCCTTTTTTTTGGTCTCGACTTGCTTGGATTCGGAACACACTCCTTTCAAACCTAGCTCCCAAACACACACCCGCTCTCGACTCGCCTGGAGAAGGAGCAAACTTCTGCCCATCCATTATACCTTTCTGCTTAGTGCAAGCACCTATTCTAAATCTCTCTCATGCGAGACGAGAACCATCGCATAAAAGATACTACTTAGTTATGTTTTAGCTAAACTGTAATATTTCAAAATATATCTTTATACCGGACGTTCTTTTAATTAACTTTGAAGAACTTGTACACGATTTTTGTATTAATACTAGGTTGTGCGTAAAACACCAAAATCCCGTATATCTCTCAAATCTACCTGCAAGGCACCTTGTTTGCCGTTCAAAGAGGAATATTATGATATACACTGTCAGTATATTACAAGAAAATTTTAATTTTATATGCATATATACGCGATGCTAATTATGGACATTAAAACCGTTCTTCTGTAAAATCAAGTAAATGGACAAATCACGTTCTTTCATGTGGTTTCAGTTGCTAACTTCTATATTAATTATTTACTATGTAAATTAATAAGTTAATTTGGATATTAATAAGTGGCACTATTTCAAGCGGATCCTCAGATTTAGAAGATATATTTAAAATGAGCATACAAAACCGACTTTCTGTACCAAATATTAAATGCAATTTTTCAGTGGTTTAAAAACCATTAACGGGAAAAATTGTTAATATCATTGTTCGTGGTAGGCTGCCTTATGAATATCGTGGCCTAGTTTATACTCTATGCTGCGCACTTCGGTGATATCACCGACATCTCAATATCGTTATATCTATAGCCACCATGATTACAACAACAATACGATTAAAATTGACTAGACTCTATCAGATTATATGTTCCCTGAATAACTTTTAAACATATTATTCGTGTATCTTTCTACGAATTCTACCCAATTCCACACTTGTACCAGTGTTAGTCTCTGATGAGTGTGAGTATGCTGACGTGCGGCTATCAGTATCATTTGACTACCCCCGTAGTACGGGGCATTGATTGTATACTAGCGCCAGTTATTCATAAATGGCCTACCACGAGCAATACTATTTACAATCTTCCCGCCGATTTCTCTTCAACTGCTGACCAATTGCACCTAGAATTTGACATACAAACTCGGTTTTGTACGCTGATTTCAAATAAATGTGTATAGTGTTACTTGTAAATTGATTCCTTTTACAGTTATAGGTTTGAATTCACAAATACTTTTGCCGGTTGTGTTAGTGCTTTGCATATTCTACACAACTGTGGTAAGTGACCACCTTCTGTATTTTTTTGCATGTAAACATGTAATATATAATTTACTTTAATAATCATTTAAGGTGTCCTGGTGGTTCAGTTGGTTAGTTGGTGTGCGTGTGGTGAACGAGTCAAACGTGTTCTGTGTGTAGTAGAGTGATATTGAGAGGCAAGAGCCGAGCGTTTATCGATAGTTTAGTGGCAGTAAAATAAGAACATCTGTGAAGTGGAAACATTATATAACGCAGTAGCATTATATAGCGGCTCAAGCAAACACATTAATTGCATGATTGAACACTTTAATATTAGACTTTCACAGTTATCGAAAAACACTACAAAGCTTAGATATACAAATTCGGTTACGTGATCTATTCAACTTAAAATTAGAAGACCTAATCGCTCTTCCGATAGATTCATACATTCGCTATTTCCTTGAAATTTGTCATTCACATAGTAGAAAAGGTTATCGAAACACACTAAGGAATTGTACAATATAGTGACGGTAAAAAACACACGACCTTACACAATTGATATGCTACATGACCAGCTTAAAACTTTAGTGATTCAGCTGTTATCACTAGAAGTACCAGACAGTTAATTAGCATATACTGTAGCTAAATACGGGGAGGTGTTAAAAGTGAAACAAATGACCTTTCCTGGAAATTTTTCCTTCACTGTTTATTCGGGTAGGTGAATTGTAACGATGAAACATTTACATAAAGACGTGGCAATACATTTCAGTATAGGAGATTACAAAATGACAGTTTATTTTATCAAGATCAGCCGCGACAATGTTATAGATGGAAATAGTTTTCCTACTTGATTCGCGAATGTGATGCGCGTCCTTTGAATAGGAACATAAGCATACCTAGGTACATACAACCATGTGGTAGGGCAAAGATAGCTAAAGAAATGAAAAGGAAAGAAATAACTTTTCGTTTGAAGAATTTCCGCTATTATCCCAGCAAAGGAGAAGTTACAGTGTATTTGTTTTTAACCAAAATGACATCACAGCAAGTGAACAGCATTCAACAGCAGAAGTGTCAGCTGGAGGGCGCAAATGAGGAGAAGGGTGGGGATAGTAGTGGCACAGCACCCATCTATTTCAACTAATAAAGCAAGAAAGAAGGTAAATGGTTATTAACTGTCTGTAAACAAACAAGTATCAATAGTTCGGGACGATCAGAAGAAAGAAGAAAATGTTTTTTTTCTCGAGGTAGCAATATCAAATATGAAACAGTAATACTAGAACAAGACACTGACATCGATGTGCAATTTGAGTGTTCAGTGATAGGTCAGGCAAGAAACCCAACATTAATAGGTGATAGTATTCTTGAAAAACACAATATAGAGAATAAGTTGCAAGTCAGCGAAAATAAAGAACAAAGAATCGAGGGCGGAACGATATTTCTACGCAAGGTAATAGTGAAAATAAAAAAGTCTAAGTCTACTAAAGTGTCAGGAGTTCCAGAGGAACTTCGTACAGGTCGAAAACCGACGAGATATAAACCATTACGGTGACTCGTGAATTAGGGGACGAGCGTAGTGCATCTACAGAGATTGTATTGTTTAAAAAATGAACAGGAAGATTGTCTTGAAGATGTTAATCATATTGCTGTTAACATATAAAGTATTGTCAACCAAAATTCAAGTTCTTTCCATTCACAAAGTTATGCTCAAATTAACAAATTGTATTAAATTATTTGAAAATGTTACAAAATTATCATATTGCCACATTAAATTTGGTAGAGAACTATAGTCATATTAAGGAATAGGCACTGCACTATCGCCTTAATGGAAATACGATTGATGTATTGTACGTCCAACAGTTGGTGTTTACAGAAGTTAATTTTCCTGAATATAAACCAATAGCTCAGATGTTCCCTCCAGGGAATTATATATAGGAAGGATATACCTATAATAATATATTCCGACATCCGGAAGATAATTTGATTTCAATAGAAATACATGGTATTGTTTATATAAGTATTTATGCATTAAGTGGAAATAATCACTTTAACGTAGACACTTTAATATTAAGAATGCAAAGTCAAAACTGATGTCGTAGAACATCAAAGCATTTTACAATGTTTTTAACTCTAATTTATATTTGATAAGTGTAACCTACATTAACTACTTCTTACTCCAGGGTGGCATACGGGCTGTTATATGGACTGATACTCTTCAGGGAGTAATTATATTTGCAGCCCTTTTGGCTGTAATAATTAAAGGATCTATTGACGTTGGAGGGCCAACAGTAGTTTGGAATCGAGGTACTGAATCAAATAGAATAGAATTTTTCAAGTAAGTATGAGAATAAAAAATTAAGACATATTTTGGTAACGGTAAAAGGTTTGCACTACAAATACTTACAAATACTTTAACAAATACTTACAAAATAAAGGAAAATGTTGTGGCTCATCTTCACTCTATTTATGTAATCAATTACAATTGCACACTACTAATGTATTCTTACCTATCTGGAGTGTGATGTGAAATACAGATTTCACTATCGTATAGAACTTCTTAATAAAGATTATTGAGTGCAGTATATTTCAAACATGTATGTAATGGTCTATACATTTTTGAAAGAGGTTATTAATACCTCTGGATCATTATTCTAAATAAAAGAAACAAATGAATGACTGAGTGCAACAGTGTCTCAACCATTTTTTTAAAAAACGAAGAAGAGAGAAATCTTTAGTTTTTCAGATCTAATACAAACAAAGCTAATTAATACAAACAAAGCAAATTATTTTTGCTTGAAATTAGCTATGTTTGTAATATGCCAATGAATATATATGTTACTTCTTAAGTATTCAACTTTGTATCTATCAATTATAAAATATGCATAGTTAAAGAATTGCAACAATCACAGTAGTTTTCATTCTGAAATATATTTTGACACCTGGTCTTCCACTGACTTCGAACAACATGGAAATGAGTGTTCATTATCTTTCGTGTATTGAAATTAATCAGGCAGATAGTTGATCGGCCAAAACTTTAACCCGTAATGATGTCACAAACCGGTTGAAATTATATTTGTTTGATTTGCACAATTATAAATAATGTAGATAGTTGTATCTAAACTAGGAAAGACGTCTTAAAGTCTTCAAGAATTAGGACATCCAAGAAATGTGGAGACAAATTTATGTACATTGTTACAGAACAACAGTTAATGAAGCTAAAGTTTTAAAGAAAATATCGGCTGATAAAGGGTTTCTCTTATTTGCATGTTCTTGTAGTTAATTTGAGAATCAAATGCTGTTCAAGAAAATTTTCCCAATTTATGTTAAACTCCAAAATTTATTTGGGAATATTGTGTTTATATTTTTAGTGTTTTTTAAATGATCCTTAACAATAACAAAAGAGATTAAAGTTTGCCGTTATTTATTTAACAGCATTGACGTCGACCCTACAGTACGACACACATTTTGGTCCGTGTGGATCGGCAGTAGTTTTATAATTATGAGCGTTTATGCAGGTAACCAAGGACAAATTCAGAGATATTTCACTGTGCCATCTATTGGTCATGTAACACGGTAAGTTTAACAGCAGTTGTTAGTTTATACAAATGAAAATCCATAATAAAAGTTCAAAAGAATTTTGAAATAGAGGATATGAGTAAGAGTAGTATTTACTGTTGCGTTTAAAGGTGAAAGATCAATCAACACACGTTTACACTGCACACTGCATTTAAGGAACAAGTGTGTTATGTCGATCAGTGGAATCACGTTGTTTTGAAACTATTCATGTCTATAGGCATTAAACACATAGAAAACATAATTTCAGATCATTATCTAAGTACTTGCTAGAAACATTTTCCAGTTGTGATTTGGTTAAATGTACTTATTTGACTATGAATGTTTTATAGACTGACCGAAATAATTGTTACATTGATTTTTCTGAAGCCTGTATTTGTGGAATTTTAGGGTTTCTTGGTTTGAGCCAAAGATGTTCAAACACATCAATAAATTCAAATTATGGGTCTTCTCAAATTAGCGATTTAGTTATTTTGGCTTTGCGTATGGGTAGACATATGCCTATACATGTTAAGACACTTACTGTTGAAATCCAAACATAAACAAAGGCAAGTAAATTAGAATGCAAAAGTGGCTTTCCTTTTTTGGAAGTTTATAAATATGTGGGAAAATATGATTTCAATTCATTATTGAAAATCAATTATTTTTGCTTATTACTAAAAAGCAATTATGACTTCGTTGATAACTAAATATTAATTAAGATAGAACATATCATAATAGACATAAAAGAGAAAGTCAGTAAAAATAACTAATAGGTGATATGGAACTTAATGTTACAACGTAGAATTCAGAACGTCCAAAATAAGAGAATTAGCAGCTGGGTAAGAACTAATGCACATATTCAATTTTTATGAACAAACAATATATTATCTGGAGATAACGACAAAATGCAGTTAAATACATAAGATGTTTCTCTAGCTAGTGTCGCCTATTTAATACTTCTCAATTTAAGGTGACGAGAAATGAAATTAATCTCACTGAATATAGATGATTTGTGCAGTTATTCTATATCTGTTATTTTTCACATTGCAGGTAGTTCGTAAAACATTCGTTTCACATTCGTAAAACTGTTCAATTATTATGGATTTAAGTTAATTTGTGGTATTTTAATAACTGCATTTTGTGCACGTTTGAAATTCATTACTTTGTTGATAAAATGTCGAAAATGGTCTTTAAACTGGATGTACTTTTATGGAAGGAAAACATAAGAAAGATACCTTGAAAGAAATGTAAATTATCATTGCCTTTTTTGGTAATTATTTTTTGTAGTTCGAAACCTTGCGAATCTGAAGATTTATGAGTTTTAATATGTTAAACCCACTGATGAGTGTGGCGCTAGTTCTGTACCAAGGTGCTTGTTGTTTAGCCACCGGATGTCATACATTGGTAGCAACTAACCAAATTAGGGGATCTATTTCCAACACTTTCTTGCATACTATGAGCCGAAGCGCAGACTTTCTATGTTTGTTTACAGAACAAGATGTGTACCATTGATGTTTTCGTATACAACTTCGATATTAACGACACTTATGTGTAGATCCGTCGTATTCAATATTATATCTTTTGATCCTTTAACATTGTAGAATTTCTGTGTATAATGAGCACCTAAAATTTGCAAACAAGCATAAGTTTTCGTTTAATACCCGCAGGAAGTGGAACTGTCATGTAATTGTAACTATAGAAAGTAAAAGTAATATATTTTGAGAGAAAAGGCAAAAAATGAAACAGTTCTGTAATCAATATTAGTTGCTGCTTGGTATTATTAATTTTAAAAACGTATCTATGAAGTTCCTATTTTGGGTATTTTCCTACGATTTGCTTTAAATAACTTGTTTTCAATGAAATCTCCTTCTGCTCCAAGCGACGATGCTGAATGTGACAACCGTGAACATGGAATATTTCAGGCATTTCATGTAGGAGACTTTCGCTGCAGGAGCGCAAACGGAGAGTTGTCCTAGATCTGTTTACATATTTTGCTAAGACCCCTCACAGTGGTGGGAGGACTTGAAGAAATCCTTTTCTTCAAGAGATAAATGGCTCAAAATTCCATATGATATGTATCCGGGGACTTGACAGGGACTGACGAAACCGCGATGACACGTATGGTCGTCTAAGCCTGCTTTCTGCTATATTAGGTGATAGATGATCAAGCAGCATTTCTTATAAATGTGGAACAAGACATGAGGTTCCTCTCAACCATACAAGTAAAGGATGTCTTCATCGTAAATATGGTCAATGACATTCTTCTTGAAGTACTGTGCATTGATCTTCACAGTTTTTCTCAATCGGAAAATCGCGAGTTTGCCAACAGCACAGAAACCGGTCATTATTATTAATTCTTACGAAAGCATTCGCTATTTTGCCGGATGAAGTTTGCAAATTGCTGTTGGTCTTTCATAACACCGTAGAAAATGGCTCTAACTTTATCGGTGTCATCCATATAGACAAGTTCTTCATCTAGAGTAACCACCCACGGCCACTTCCCCACAAGGTAGCGCTCGTAGACGTTTCTGGTGTTAATCATCTATTACTTGATATGACATTCAAGGCGTGTCCATGCGGTTGTGAATTACGATGATTATTGATTTGGACGTGGCTGCGTGGCTGTCGAGGTTGCGATGCGTTTGAAGGTTTTCTTTCATCAAAGATAATTGAAGGAAAGCACGAGATAAGACCAAAAAGTTTATCAATTGAAGGATAGTGTTAATCAATTCAGTGAAGCTAGACATCATAACAGAAACTGAGGGGATAATAGGGACCTCAATACACAAAAGTCAATGACGAAACCAGAATTGATGTACTAAAAGCCAAGCAAAAGAGAGCAGGGGCAGAAACGGGAGGGAGACCGCAAAGTGAAAACATCCCAAACCAAGGGAAATAATTGAAAAATGAAATAAATTTTAAGATCAATCAGTGAAACAAATGAAGCTGACACTAAAGTTAAAGGCAATAAAATGGGAAACGAATATACACGCACAGAAATCGAGTAAAAGGGTTCGTAGGAACTTACTTGGAGGACAATATAAACATGATATGAACAAATTTTAGTCTGTTGCTCTATATAGTAAACCGACGCTTAACTGGAGCTATACAAATAAGATATATCAAGTAATACAACGCCTACGAATACGAAAAATGATAAAACATATGTCGTAGATGGTGAGTAAACACGATACATTGACAACCACAAAGAAACCTAAATATATATTCGGGATACATACAGGGGAGGTTGATCCATTACAGTTATAAATGGGATAACGGATGTAAGGGAAGACACTATAAAGATGCAGTATCTGATAGTTGCTGTGAATAGAAGACTCGGGCTCCAGGCATCACCTCTAAACATGCAGATGATGATTTACAACTTCTCAGGTGATATCGTAAGATGAATTAAGGTAGAAGAATATTAAAAACCTTTCCTCGTTTATAAATGCCGAAATGGTGAGCCCTTTATAAATGCTATGGTATTTTGTGTTACTTCATGTCTTCTTGCCCTGTATTGCGAAAATCAAGCGTTAGGGGCATGTGAAGCTTTAATATATTGTTCAGTATACAATATTCTAAATATCTATCAAATTTAAGCCTTACTGTATTTAATTAAAAGCGATTTTTTTAAAAAAAATTCCTGTGCTATTTTGTATGACCTATGTCTTTCTTTGCGCTGTACTGTGCAAAGCAACCGTTGAAGTCATGGGGTTAGTATCTTGTTCAGTATGCAATACCATCTGTATGACATATTTCAGTTTTACGGTATTTAGTCGTGGAATAAAGTATGTTTCCTGAGCTAAAACATTCTTTGAGAACAAGAACCTCTCTCATGATAGCGGTAGTCAGATTTAAATACTATGATTTAAATCCCTTTTGTAGATATATTATGATATGACATTCAATAAACTACAATATGTGTGATAGCGATAAACTACAATATTTCCTAAAATTACTGAAAATACCACATTTAGTAAAATTTTGGTAAACTGTAGCTAATGGGTACATTTAATCGTTGATAATACAATCCTTTATAAGATTCTGTTTGGAGTTTCTTTAAGCCTCATTTAAAACGAAATACTAGAATTAGTTATGGGATGATCACAAATTAGAACGATATTGGGAAAGTCTACAGATTACCATACGCAGTACTATTCAAGCTTAACTCACAATCGTCCTTATTTCTTCCAATTGCTGCTGGAATCGAATTTTAGTCACTTTGTGCGAGGCACTATTGCAGAATTAATGGAAGTCGCACTGTATTGCGAGTTCAAATAGTAAAGGAATTAACATGTTCAATAAAATTGAATAATAAATTCAATTTATTCGAATTGTCTTTCCATATTGTGTGACATGTGTGTGTTAACAGAAAAAATATCCGAACGGGAATTTTACTTAGTATTTAATAAATAAAAGAGAGAAAATGAAGTGCAGCATTATTATACCGGTTCATTAGATTTACCAATTACTTGAGAGGAAAGTGATTTAAACTTGTAAAATATTGTGGTAACTCTGAATTTATAGACCATTAAAGTTGGGGCACAAATGCTATTTCTGTATATATATTTTAGATAAAATGTTCTGCTGGAATAATTATTAAAGTTCACCTGTAAGTAATACACAGAACTAGCATCAGAAACGTTTCGGTTTTACTGTAGAGCTGTTGGATATCTTGTTACATTTTGTATCTCGAGATCGCTTTTCAATATTTGTTAATTCTGCTCTATTAACTTGCACATTCTGTTGATTTGCTTGTACATTGTTAATTCTATTTACTTGTACATTCTACATTCTACTTACTTGTATGTATGTTGAACCTTACAGTGCTCTCTGGATTAACTTCTTAGGCATGATTTTGTTTCAACTTTTCTTGGGATATGTTGGACTCCTTCTTTACGCCAAATACTTCAATTGCGATCCCATAAGCAGTAAGGTAAGGAGTACTCAAGTTGAAATTTTTATATTTGCATTGTACCTACAAATGAATGGGTACCTCTATTAACAATAACTAATTTAAATCTCGTTCATAGAATTGTTTGGCGTATATTTTTTTCAAATAAGCGTGTCGTTACTTCAAGAATACAGAGGAAAAGATTAGGGCCAGTCAAAATAATAAACGTGTTATGATTACTATATCTGTAGCTAATAAGTGGTTGAAGTATCAAAATGAAACAGAAACGATTATGTTCGGACAAAATCACCGTTATAATCGTGTTTGATAATTTGTTTTCTTTGGCGCTAGACGCTTTTGCATGTACCCTTCAAGCATAGTAAAATCTGTATTCATGTTGCAAGAGTTAAATACATTTTCTGGTACAAAATCATTTTAACCGTTTTTCTATGTTCGTTTAGAATGTAGTATGTTGATCATGCTATAGAATTTCGTACTGCTTACCTAAATTATTGCGTAGACATAAATCCATCGGAATAGAGAACTTATGTCCTTATTAATACCCTGAAACAAACCAGTAGCACAAAATTAATTGAACGTTGAGCAAAACCGTCTGCTGGCCGCTTTTTAACAGTTCTACACATCCGCATTTGCTAAATAAATGTATCCGCATGAATACAACGTCAGGAAGCTGGACAATAAACGGCTTTCTCAATGTTAAATCGTTAGGTCTGCTTCTTAGTAAAAGTGTTAGTTCCTATCTCTTCAGTAGTTAATTAAAGAGAATAAATAATCTTCCTTTGAGAGAGCTAGAGAGATTTGTCGGCTATTGATTGTTACTGCATAATTTATGAAATATAAATAACATGATTAACTTACGAGATGAGAAAAAAAGATGAAAGAAAGAAAGAATAAACAGTTTTAAACACAAATAATCAATTGTTCTCCAAAGTAGCAATGAAAACAATCAAATCTGTTTTTCGTATATGACACTTTTATTTTTCTAATTCAATGTTTGGCTTTCTAAATCAGTATTCGAGTTGTCTATGTCGGTGTTTGCTTTTTATAAATCAGTTTTTGCTTATTTTCAAGTGACTGTTGCAAATGAGTCTTTTCTTAATTTCATGTCAGTGTTCCTTTAGCAAACATGTTTTTGTATGCAAGTGTTTCATTTTTGTTAAAATTATATTTTAGGTTTTTTCTTATCATCCTTGTGTTTTCAAATTTAGTGTTCTGTGTTTCAAAAACATAGGTTTGTGTTCAACTATTAAGAAGTTTATATTTTGTAATTTATTCCAACTTTGAAGAGGGAAATTTTGGATTAAGGTTCTTGGCAGAGATGAGGGAGTGGCTGTGAATGTTTGGTATGCTCTCTCTAAAGCCTGAATCCTTTTTCAACACCATGCAAGTGCGCAAACGTTCTAAGCATGTGGTACCTCACTTTCCTTAATGTTCCTTCCTGAATTACGAACATAGTAATAATTTTAGTGTCATTATTTTTTTCGAAGATATGTGGCAATTTTTTCGATTCCAGGTTCTCTACTTAAATTTCTGGAAGGGTTATTGACACAAAATGTCATTTCCATTTGTTCCACTGTTTCCTCCCACTGTTAGGTAGGGACATATAATTACGATCAATTCTTTTGTCATTCGAATTCATTGAAAGCGGCAGGTGTTCCGATCGTGTACCTAGAGTCGGATTACTTTGTTTTGCCTTAAATGCTATACAACCATCTATATTTTCATTCATGTCGTCTTCTTGAAATATGTGTTAGTGGACCACTTGCTTTTCGTTTTCCTCAAGTAGGATGTTATTTATTATTGTACTCAGTACACTGTCCGAATTCTCAGCAGGTCGACTCCAGAAACCAAACATTGGCGAACAAACGAAAGTTCGAGGTAATCTTTTCTATATAACCTGAAATATGTGACACAAAAGTATCATATTTTCTTTAAATGAGCCTTGGACCTTAACGTGTAACAATTTTGTATCACATATATTTCGGGTTATATATAAAAGATTAACTCGTATCTTGTTATTCATCAATGTCACTTTTATCCCTTAGCTTCTGGAATCGACATATAGAATCGTAACTGATTTATAACTGCTATAGATGCTTGAAAGTTGTGCTACAATCTAAATAGGCTTCTTGTTTCTTATTACCTCAATCTAATAAATTATGCATATAATGTAGTTGTTATTGTCTGTCTGGAATATAATCAAAGCTTTCTTTCTTTTTGTGGAAATTCATTTTTTTTCATCCTTATATTTAATGAGAACACATAAAAATCATGGAAAGAATCACCGCAAAAAACGGCTGTGTTAATACAACACTTTTCGGTGTCTTAGGCGATTCATCGTTGATACATAACGTGTTGATTTCGGTGATTCGAAACTCGGATTGTGCTAGTATAATAACCTCCGTTGTGTTGAATCACATTAATAACACATACATTGTGCTGAATCACCAAGACCAACACCGTTTGTTCCGCTGATTTAACAGAAGAAACAATTATGGTTGCCCTTGGACACCGAAAAATGTTGAATTAACACAGACATTTTTGGCCGTGTAGTCTCCGCTTAAAGATTCATAAACTGTATTATTCAAAGTATACCTTGTGAAAATTCTGATACTACAGCATCTGCATATGGATGGAAATAACTGGGTAGTTCATGGTAACATATTTACGGAGTTCTGAAAGAGCATTTGCAGATCGTATTATGCATTTTATATAAGGCAGAAGAGTTTTTACATACACATACCTGCACTTTAAACAAAACCTTTTCCTTTCTGAAACTGTTTCTATTTGTGTTTCTATCATAGTTCCGAAACCTTTTTATGCTTATTTCTACAACAAGTAACTGCACAATACATGCCCGGCACATTGTTTTACACTGTCTCTTTGAACTGGTAACTTTACTCTGCTGCACTCAGCAATACACAACTTGCATACTTATTCTATATTCTTAAAAAAATATTTTAAATATATTTCTTTATTTAAAATGATGACTTAATTGTCTATTTAACTGCATATATTTGATTTCCCTGTGCTTCGCGTGACCTCACGATGTTCGCTCTCTATTACTCACTGTTCGCTGTTCCGAGCGAAGCCGAAGCAAATCCGCAGTTGTTGTGCCTCTGAGTTTGTGCTAACATATTAAAGCATGTTATTTGCTATGGGCTGTTGTTCTTCAATTGCGCCCTTATCTGCGCATTGCTGAATTGTAAAGCTCTCGTTTGCTGCAAATTTGGATGCACTGTAGCATATCTTGTTTATCAGCGTGGTGATCATATAAAGTGGAGAATATGACTTATTGCAACCAACAAGTAATTGCAAGATAGAAGGATCAAGCTTATTACCACTGCTATTTTGATATAATACTACTTCAAGTCATTACGATTTAGAACTTCGAAAACTTGGATAATGAGAAACGTTTTCGAGTATGTATCATAATAAATCCAATTTATATGTCACTAATCTCCCAGGATCTCACAAGATTGAATTGAATTGAAATTGAAATTGTCTTTGTCGAAGCGGGTGAGGTTCAGCCTATGACCGTTCTGCCACCTAAGCCTTGCCAAAATAAAAGTAAGGTTACAATATTACAATAAAAGAAAAATAATAATAACGCACACTAGCCACTAGTAAGGGCAATACGACAATAGTAGGATTACATGAAATATAAAATATTAGTGATATACTCGAAATGCAATACAATAATGTAAAAAAGAATAACACACAATAATAATAAACACACCTATATACTGTAAGTCTTCATACCCTTCAACCTGAAATGCAACTAATTCTATTGTTCCGAAAAACAAATATTACACACCAGCGCTGAAAAATAATAGCCCTCCGGGTACATACGGGACAGTAGCGCCAACGTCCAGAGATCATGACTAGTCATCAAAGCGGACATTGAGAATGTAAGGCAATAGATGAGAATTTTCGAAATTAAAAATAAGAAAGTATGATATACTTGGAAACAGTTTATAATTTATTTTCCAAAATTATAACTCACACTGAAGAAGCATCAACCAAATAATTCAAACGACGAATTACGACGAACTATATTTGAACTCAATCCAATATACAAATTATAAACTGAATTAAAAAGCGTTATCAATTACCAAAACAATAAAATTAATTACATTCTAATGAAATATGTGAACAATTAATTTTCAATAACAGTGGTCATTACATCCGTTAGGCACGATTTTTTGAAACACAACATCGCAAATTATTTAAGAATTAGTTATTTAGAATTATGAGAGGTAAGGCGAATGTATGATTCACTACACTAATCGCAAATAATTTAACGTAAATCGAAACGTTTCAAGACAAACGTTTCAAACACAAGACAATACCGCTCAACACGAAGTACGAACTTTCTGCTCGACGTTTCAACACTAGGGTCAGATTCAACAGGAACATCAACTTCAAAGATTTCTTCACACAAATATCCACTCAAACCGCTTATAAATAATGAAAAGGTTAACTTACCAATTGGCAACAATATGGACCGAATATAGATCAAAAGCTTAAGAGTTCTTCGTTTAGTCCTTCCTACTGCGCCGCCAAATTGTCGAGAGCTCATGGAACCATTATAAAATGGACCACCATGATAAAAGGAATCGAAATGCAGTTTTAGCCCTGAAGATCAACTAATTTATTACTTAAGAATGAACAGGATTTTCTCTTCAAAATAATTAACTGAACATTTGACTATATCCTACTAAGTCAAACATTTATTAAGATTACAAAAAGATTCTTTTTTTCTATAATTATTGTTATGGTCGGTTACTATGAACTTTGTTTAAATAGAAGAACTTTCTCTTATTTAATTTGAAGCTAATTTTTAAACTTATGAACACTTCTGCGAACCACATGGTATGCTAATCTTACCAGTTTAAATTCGTACTAAACTCAACCACAGCCTTAATTTAGATTTTCACATATTTAATTAATTAAAATAGCAATACAAAAGTTAGCTTAGTCGCTATAAGGACTTTAAATTGAGCAAATAATGTTTAGGCTAAATTTTGTGTTTAATTTACGCAAACAGCTAAGATTAATCCCTGTTTCAATATTAGTTCAAGATTTGTTAAAGTAAACACTATTTTTGTTTATTTAAATCAACAAAAATAGAAACTAATGAAAATTGCGCGTCTGGAAATTTAGTATTGTACACTTGATTATTTACGACATCTCAAAATGTGTATTTAAATTATTTACCCTATTTTATTTCATAAGTTCACTTCATTAAATCAATTTCATTATTAGTCCCTTTTCTTTAAACCCACTTTTAAAGAAAATTGCCCCACAATCTCCATCACAACAAGTTTATCGGCGAAGGTGAAGTCATACCACAGACACTCGGAACTATGAAGGAAGACACACACAAAGTGCACCACGTTTCCGTTTCTTCGTCCAAGAAAAAATAACTAAACCTTCAAAATTAATCCCCTTTGAATTAGTTGCAGAAAACGCAAAATATAATACGAAGCCTTTCAAGAAACATTTAACACGATGTGTCAAACCATCAAACGAAACACAGATGGAAAGAAAATCCTCGATCATGTGATCAATCTACTTTCACGCACACGATATTCGTATCCTCGACGCAAAACAGAAGGCACTCGAGACTCTCCTTAATTACTAAAGGGACAAATGCAACATTATTCTTTAAAGATTGCCTATGTTTTGAAAGAATATACTTGTGATAAAATGTGTCACTTTCTCCCGTAAGTACAACCTTATGTCTGAAGGTTATAAAATAAATTTATAAAAATTCCTTGAAGTACTATACTGTAGATATGGAAACCCGCAAAACAAGGGTTCCTGGTTCTATCTAATTAGTTACTCATTTTACATAAATAGAGGAAATATTCGCTAATGTGGTAACGATTATTCGTAAATAATATTAGAGTGTAAATTTAAGAATCTTTTTGATTTGTTAAATTGATTTTTGTGTTACATGTTAGACAATCAAAGCTGCAGACCAGATACTTCCGCTTTTCATAATGGACACCATGAGAGACTATCCTGGATATGGAGGTTTATTTGTGGCAGGCGTTTTCAGTGGAGCATTGAGGTAAGATGTAAATCAATTAGGTACCCTAATATGAGGTAACTGTGGTTTAGTCTTTTGACCTTTCGTACAAGTGTGGGAAACCCTTATTTTCGATGTTGCAACTCAATATATTTTGTGATTCGTTTTTGTTTTCAGGTGAACCCGCTAATTGACAGATTAATGAGTTGTGTAATACATGTTTTTACTGTTGTTGATATTAGCGGTGCTGTGCCTTCAATATGTATATATAGAAAGGCAATACTGAAACATAGTATGACATAATCTCGTTAGGTACGTTATCTAAATCGTAGCCTAAGTAATGCTTTTATTAATGATCAGTATCCGAATAATTTATTATTAGTCTTACGTAGTTTGTATCCTTATAAAAGCTTAGCCATATGCTCTGTAGGATATAACTTTCAATTAACCTTGAGTCACTATACATTTGCTTACGTTTGTTGATATCATTTTCAGGATACCCTTAGTTTCATAGTTTTACCAAAATTGCTTGACTTACGTTTTCACGTGAAAACAATTTCAATGTAGATGAAAAACTGTACCAATGTTTGGTTGTTAAGACAAGATATTAACGAATGGAAACATGCTACCAACTTTCGTTACAGACAGTGCTTAAAAACATTAAACGTTTTCCACCCAACACTATTGTTCTATTAAATAAATGCTTTTTTTGCACATTTTTTAAAAAAAAATTGTATGAACAAGAAAGTTGATATGTTGATCAAAGAAAGTTACAAACTTTTGATACACCCTGTTGTGTCACGAAATGAATAAAAATGCGTGTTGCAAAATTTCAAAACTAAATATGAAATCACATTGACTTTTAACAAATAGAACAAAGAAAACATCACATGACATAAAGAAATTAAAGTTCATGCACTAAAATGAAGTTGTTCCTTAAAAACAATATTTTGATGCATAACTTTGCAAGAAAAACTTCATTAAAATTCTGAATTAAATGAAATTCACAAGTCAGCACATTTGAAAATGAAAAAAATAACGATATTATCTTCTGTTACAAAATAACCAACACAGTCACATCAAGTAGGAATCGCATTGTTTTTTTGAAATGATTCTTGTTCGTCACTGAGAGTCGACACACTCAAACTAAATTCAAGTCAGAGTTAAAATGGATCGTTTCGAAGTCACTGAGCCTATGTCGTGGTTCCACTCAATAGAAGAGAAACAAATTGCTGTTGATGAAAATGAACACTCTCATCAAAATTGATCTTGTCAAAGTTTCTTCATTAATTCCAAAGCCTCGTTTTCCTTACCTTCTATTAACAAACGTTGTATAACAGGCGCTTTTGTGTTATGAATGTAGGCTTTACTAACTTATGTGCTTATTCTTGTCATTTATCCAGTCAATTGGATCAAGTTCCGTACTAGATGCGTTGCTGTGTATTTCATCAAATGGACTCCAACTTTCTACAAAAAATAATTTTTTTAAAACATTTTCTCTAGATTTATTTTTACCATTCTTTCCGTTGTTTGTAGGTTTCACCTTCATTTCAATGTCCTTAGCTTTAGACAGAATAGATACGTCATGTGATAATGTCTTATCATGTTGCAAAGAATTTTCTATATTTAATAATTGTTGTTGATCCTGGCTTTGAAACAAACCAAATTGGTTACACATAAAATCACCAAATTGTATATGTTCCTATTCCAGAATAACTTGATATAATGTTTGTTTCTGTTTATCTTCACGTTTTTGTGATATTTTGCGTTGAGTATCAAAAATATAATCATTTGCCCAAACGGGTTTAAGTTTTATTCTCTCTCACTTATGTCTCTGGAACTGCTGGTGTTCAAGTTTCTTTTATCAACAACTGAGCTGAATTGTTTACTTGTTCCAGACTGTTCATTCGATTCTGTACCTTGTTGCATTATTCCCTCATCTATATAGATGTGATGCATATGATATAATTAAGGAACTCCGTTGACTTCTACTATGAACGTGTTAGTTCCAGTTTGACTAATCAATATATTTCTAAAAAAAATGAGTGTTTTATTTTTGTGGTTCCATACCCATAAATTCTGTCCACTTTTAAGCCTCAACGTTATTGGTCTCACATTATTTGAAATTCTTGGTAAAGTCATAATATTGTATCTGTTACATGGCTGATATGATAAAATCATTGATAACGGTGATTTCCCGGTGACAGTTGTAGGAATGTGCATTGGAGAATATAATATTTCTATTAACCAAATCTTAACAAATCTCAAATCTGATTTACGATCATTCCCAGTCAATTTTCTATCAAGCGCCTTTTTAGAGTTTGGAGGGATTTTTCTGCAACCCCGTTACTGGCAGGGTGGTAAGGCGGGAGTTAACTGAATGTATGTCTCTAGTCATTCCAAATTTTAAAGACATTTCTGATTTATAAGCTGCTCCGTTTTCTGAAACTATGGATTGTGGATATCCGTACTTAGCAAACAATGATTTTAAACAATTGCACGTCTCATTTGTATATGTCGATTTAACTATCCATGTGTAAATAAATTTTGTATAAACATCTGTACATATAAGCAATATGACACCTTTCCATTCGGCAAGGTCAATATGTAGCCGTTGAAATGGATTTGTTGCGTCAGGCCACGAAGAAAAACTTTCTTTTCTCGGTTTATTGGGCATTGAAAGCCAAATATCGCAACTGTTAGCTGTTTGCTTAAGGTTCATTATCATTACTGGCCATCATACATTCTCTCTAGCTGTAAGTATCATTTTATGTTCACTACAGTTTAAACTGTGCAATAAATTTAAATATTCTTGTTTTAAGGCTTGGAGCTAAACTAATAATCTCTCTTCCATAAACACCCATCTTGTCTATATATATCTCGTAATGCATCTTATAAATTTTCCTTAAATCAGCTGATTTAATATCGTTAGATAACCCACTAGGCCAACCAAATTTCACCCCTTGTACTAATTACCTTAAACAATGTATCTTGTTCATAAGCAGATTCAACCTGTTCAAAATTCATAAATTGTAGATTTATGACGGCAACAAATTCAGATGACTCTTGAGAATCTGAAGTTTAATCTGATAACGGAAAACTTGACAAAAAATCCTCAACTTGTACTTCCTTTGTGTATTGCATGTCAAGATCATATGCTGCTACTAACAAACACCAGCGCTGTAAACGTTGCGATGCGAATGTTGAGATTGTCTTATCACTGAACAAAAGTTTTGCCAAAATGCACCTTTTGCCATAAATGAACTTTTAATTGCTAAGACTATTTCCCTTTGACAGTAATTCCGTTCAGTTACGCTTAATGTAGCCGAAGTACAAGTCACTGTCAATAACTTACAATCGACTCTATTAAATAACACCGCCCCTACGCCATCCATAGTGGCATCTGTCATAATGACTAAATCTTGAAGTTCTTGAAAGGGTTGTAAATTGAGAGATGACTGTATAGATAATTTAAGTTTACTAGTTCTCGTTCATGTTGTTCCGTCCAACTCAATTGAATATTCTTAGATGTCAATCTATGCAAGTTGTGATTAACATTGATAAATTTGGAACATGTCTATGATAGAACATAAACATTCCTAAAAATGATTTCAATTGTGTGGCGTTTTTTGGTACCGATGCTTCCAAAATAGGTTTGATTTTATTTGAAGATGCTTTGATTCCATTAGTTGAAATATCAAAACCTAAATACTTGATATTATCAAAAAAAATATGCTTTTGTCTCTCCTGATCTAGACGTTAGGCGTTGCAAATTTAGCCATCACCTTTTCTGTTCGCTTGTAACATTCGTCTTTATCTCTACATAAAATAAGAACATCATCCAGGTAACATATTACTCCTTCCACTGTAGCTAATAACTTATCCATGAATCTCTGGAATATTTGTGCGCTACTATGTAATCCAAATGGAAGTCGTTTCTGAGCGAACTGTCCCCGAAGTTTTGTATAAATAACATAACTCTTGTATTTAGATTCTTCACCTTATATGTATCTTAAGAAATAATCCACAATGCATTCTCGTATCTGTATTTACTAACTCAGATCAAGAGTAATCGATATATATCAAATGAGGTATTTTATAATTTGGTTATCGGCGTACAGTTGGCATGAGAATTAATCAACTTAACATTATTCAAAATTGCAAATAATTGATTTGTTGTTACACCAACAATCTAAATAAAATATACCGTTTATATTTTCTCCATGAGAACTATCAAAATCTTTAGTATACTTATAGAATATATTACTGTTTAGAACTGAGGCACTCAGAAACAAAAGTTGTTAAGTCAACGGCATTTCCATATGACTTCACAACTTTTGTTTCTGAATGCCTCGATTATTTTCGAAACTGTAGAAGTTTGCACTTATCCAATGTGTTGGAACGCTGTAATATTGCAGAAGGAACAGCTTTACTTTAGATAACCCCGCCTTAGTTTTTCAAACTGTCATAATTAAGGGTTAAGATATAATACAATCGATTAGACAGATTAGTAATACACAAATAAGTTAATATACGTTGTTTGTAGATCGGGTTAGCTGAATCCATTAAAGTATGCGGAGAAGTATTTAAATTTTATTCATTAATTTGCATAGTAAAATTTCAACTAATTAGCACTGTATTTAAGTAGCTACTACAAATAAACAGAAACTAGTGTATAGAGTACACTGCGTAATGATTTTTTTTTTGTTCAAAGACTGCTGATATTCAAAAGTAGACCTAGTGAATGCAAATAATTAATCAATCAATGGTTGCAAAATTTTCTCGTATCCGTGACGAAAACAGTTTTCTTCTTATATTCCAAACGCTTGACAACTATCTTCTAAACATTTAAAATATTTAGAAATCAACCTTATGTCCACTAAGGATATATTTTATAATAGTCAGGAATCATGTAGGCAAGAAATCGATTTTTTATTTAATTTTTTTGCGAACATATGATTAGTTTTGAAATGTTGTCATATTAAAATCTTCAAATTTTAATTTCTAACTGATGATTTAAATAACATAAAAAGTTGGCAAAAAATATCTGCTTCTTTAAATCGTTTGTTGAAATATAATACTTGAATATTTTAATGAAGGAAATTTTAATCTTTATAGAAATGTATTACAAGTAATTGTAGCCCATATTTCTGTGAAATACAATATACGTTTCCTACGTAGTTTTGAAAACCAAACCCTTGGTTGTTCACATTTAATTTGAACGTTCATAAAGAAAACATGAGGCATAGCTGATGTAGGACAATGAAGAAAAAATAACTGAAGCTCTTCTACGGAACTAGTGCTTGCTTTTGTAAGAATGCTGTTCCGACAGTTTTTTTTAAATACAGGGCATGTATATGCATCACAGAAAAAAAATATAACCTAATTTTAACTAATCCTTTTTCCTTCGCTATTCATTACTGTAGCAATAAAAATGTAATTCTTAGACTATAGTATCCACCAACTATACTGAACTTCAGTCATATGTAATATTGTCCCTTAAAATAATTCCGGAGAGAAGGCGGTGAACCATGATTTTTCATATATATATATATATATATATATATATATATATATATAAAGTTATTCAGCTGATCTTATATGATTTCGGGGTGCTGATTTCAAATCCGATGAGTACCACTCTGTAAACTTTGGAGAATCTTCGCAATCGGGGGATAAAGGGGGCGGTGTTATATTACTTGTCATTTCTTACATTTCTGGTGTTATCTCAACATAGTTTCATTTCTCTTATATCCTGTTAACAGTTAGGATTCCAATTCATGTATATGTTATAAATATTCTTAACAAATTAACCTCCTTAACAACATTTTAACATGTTAGTATATACTTAAATTATATTATTTTAAATGAAATATTACGTTGCTTTTCTATAAATGATTCCTGATTGGATGTAAACTGAGTGATAATTAATAAATATATTTGCAAATACTTTGGTAACAACGGAATTATGATAAAATTAATTTTTGAAAAAATAGTTTTTAATAATTATAACCAATAAATCTATTTATTGTATTTAAAATGTAAATACAAAAAAAAAAAAACATTTCATCGTCAGGCGATTAATTTATAGATGCAACAGTGTCCACAGATGTCGAACATTCTGAACTTGAAACATCGTTTTGTTTATCTTGTTGACTAACTCTCACAGTTAGTTGGAGCCAATAGCAAACTAACAACTTCAGCTGACAAGCCTCTCTCTCTCTCTCTCTCAGTATATATACATCAGGCACGCACAAACACGCACAAACACAAAAATACACCCTTATTCCATGTCTTCCAATCTCTCTTCTTTTGAGGTTAGATTTATGAAAAACAACATTGCACGATCCTTCTAGCTTTCGCTTTTCATTTAGGGTCAGTTCTACAATCGACCGCTAAACATCTAGTCAGCGCTAAGTTATCACCAACTCTCATTTTGCGTACTCTCATTGGCCAAAATCACACTTGGCTTCAACTTAGCGCTGACTAGAAGTTTAGCGGTCGATTGTAGAACTGGCCTTTAGTCGTTTATTCTAATAATAACTTTCACTCGCTTTGCTTTACTGGGGGTGGCTGCCCCTAGGCACCCATGGGGTTGCAACCTTATAGAGGAGGTTTGCCCCATTTATTGTAACCTACTTTTTCTTCTACACTTTCATACCAAATTTGGTTTCTCTAGCTTTAGTGGTTTGAAAAATGGGCGACCATTTTGCATTAAACAGAGCGCTTCTTTTCAAAATGTTGTAATATTTTCCTCAACTACTCGTGATGATACACACTTATGCCAAATTTCGTATGTCTAGCTTAAACGGTGTGGAGAATTATTTTTGTCTCCACCATTTTGGATCCGAAATGGGGTCTTTTGGATACAATTTGTAATATTTTCTTAACCTACTAGTGACAATGTACCGCCATACCAAATTTCACTTCAGTAGAATCCCAGCGATTTAGTATGTGTATTCTATGAAACAATGGTTTTTTGGGCGGCTATTTTGGATCCAAGATGGCGACGTTTTCAAAAGTTGGGATTTTTTTCCTTTACCTACCTAGTGATGATGTACCCTCAAATCAGATTTGGTGTTTCTAGCTCAAGCAGTTTGGCCTAGTAATTATGATGATGAGAATGTCAGTCATTGATCATAGGGCTATACGGTATTGTATATGGTTGTCAAAATATTGAATAAAAACAGGGGGCACCTTTGACCAGATATTTTTGTTTTATATTGAAGACAATACATTTGAATATAACTTAAAATAAGCCTGACTGTGGAGCAACGCGGAACAATATAACTTTTTCATAATAACATATTGTATTTTAAAGATTTCCATAAATAAAAATCAATAACAATTATTGTTTCATATAATTTATATTTGATAAATTATTATTTCGTATTTTGTTATATTCTACGTACTTTCATACTTTGATTCCATTTTATTTCATTATGATCTGCTTATATCTGAAGCTTTTATACAACTTTCAACACGTTCGTCGTTTACTGCCTCAGTAACACAATTGATGCCAATCGAACAAAGGTAGCTTTGCGACTCCTATTCTGGGACAGGTAAAAGGAAATAAACACTTTCATAAGCAATATCTGACCATTGCAGATTTACTGTAACAAACACAACATGAAAAATCCATAATTACTTTTCTTGGGACTTTTGGCCAGCATTTTTGGAATCTCCCGCACCGTGCGTCATCCAGAAGACAACGTAGAGCATTTGATTATTTCCTTGCGTTTGAAGGGTGACCGAGACCGGAGGTGTTACCCCATAGAGTACGAAAATTACGAAACCTGGCCTCATTGATTTCTCAGACCTGGTCGAATTTTAGACTGGATTATCTATGTCCGGGCTATGCCCGGTCACTATGACTGGCCTGGTTTCAGCTCTGCCATGCTACTTCCTCTGTATTAGTTGCTAGTATTACTTTTTTCAGAATTTGAGAGGAATTCAGTGTTTCAATATTCCGATGTTGTTAAATATATTGATATTATTCGGTATTTCGGTGTATTGATATTTCGATATTATCGATAGTTTGGTATTTTTGGTATTTCGGTAAATCGATATTTTGGTATGAATGATACCGAATTTTCGGTATTCCAAAATTCCATTACAGATTTCGGTACATCGATATTTTTGACAGTTCTGCAATATCGGTTAAGATGTTCTCCTCGCCCCCTTTAAAACTGTTAGATGACTTGTTGAACCCAAAAATGTGTACGTCTTTGCAAGTACACTTCTGTATACGTACAACGTGTGAAAGGCGTGATTAATGTTAAATTGTTTTTACCAAGTTGAGTGTACGCACACAATACAGTGCTGTGTATTGATCCCTAATAATTAATAATATATGTTTAGGAATAGAATTCATTGACTTTTGTTGTTTATTATTTCTATTAGACAATTTTACATAGAGAGCACTTGGTTTGAAAACATTTTGTATCCAATAAGTTGGGGTGTATGTACACACAGCTTCGCAAATCACATTGTTCTAAAATAAACCAATACTTTAATCAATTTCGAGTAGATGGTAACATTTGGAAATGCTATTCTTTACGACGTTCATTCTATCAAATTGCCTTTTCCCTTGAATGTATCGCGTGAGCTTTTTAGTATTTTGACCTGCTTTCCACAACGTTCTGTATAGTTCACTATATTTTTTCATTATGTAAGGGTATATTTTGTTTGTGACCAGTAGCGTAAGTAGAATTGTCTGTCAAACTACAAGGAAGTCCTTAGGGCACTTCTAGCAGTATCACCACATGCAATTTTAGCAGATTCTTGCCGCATGAAAAAAAAAACACTAGTTATGCATGACAGTGTTGCCAGATTTACAATTCGGAGATTCTCTCCAGACTGTATTCAAATTTCCTTCTATGCATAAAAACGCCTTCCCTCGTATCACATCTACGAAACTTTTAAAATCAAACTTTCAGGCGACTTTTTTTGACAAAGCTGAAACGGGTCAATCGGGTTATTCGAGGCAAAATTTGGATCGGGTCGCAAGTCTAGGTTACGGATCTAGTCTGACCTGATGGCTCGATTTAGACCCAGTAACGTCGAGGACAGAATGTTTAATTATTTTCTTGCGTTTGAACAGTGCTTCTTTCAGGGGTGGCCAGGATCGGCGATGTTACCCCGAGAGGAAGAAAACCACGACGCAGAAAATCCCAGGTAATAAAAAATTCACAGAATTTGTCAGTCAAGTTTCGTACTAGGTCACCTATGTTCGGGTCAGGCTGGGTCACCCCTGACCCTATCTTTACATCTCCTGCCGGACCTCCAGGACACCTGGCCTCACGGCATTGTTGTTGCGTCTACTTGCAACAATCAGTCAACCAAAAGATTGTATGCAAAGAATGTTGTAAGTGTAAAACCATTGAAAACACAATCTCACGGTTTACCACATAACTATTTGCATCGAATTTTCAAGAATAGTAATAACAATATTAAAATACTCGTATTTATACATTCTCTTGTATACAAAATCCCTAAGTGCGCATTACAAGCTCCATATTCGAATTTGTACCCGTTTCATTGTGCATATAAAAGTGCAAAGAACACAAAATGGAACTCACCTAGTAGTGTGCATAATCCCCATTGCAAATTATAACCTCTTGCCATCTTTCTGGTAGGAGATGAATAGCCTACCACTCCTATGACAGTCCTGAAGTCTGGAATGAAAAAAAAACTGTTGTACGGCAGTTTTCGCAGCCTGCGCATCAAAGATTTTCCAAGTGAATGACATCTGCAAAATTTGAAACAGGTGGAAGTCTGTAGCAGCCAAGTAGAAATAAGAGGAAGAATAGGTTAAAACCTCCCAACACCAAATTCCAGCAATTTTTTACTGGTGATTACATGCCGGGTGGCCTTACGTTACTGTGTTGGGTGAATACTTCTTAGAGATTGACGAGGTCTGGCCGTTTCTATAGCAACGCTGTTCGCAGTCTTTCCAATTATTTACACTATAAATTGGCTTTATGATTTCATTAGGTTCTGAGACTTTCCAATGAGTTATGCCTTTTACATCCCATTACACACTTGAAATTACTTTCTGGGGATTAAGCTCTGATTTCGACGTCGATGGAGGCAATTTAGAAACGCAACATACAATTAGTTCTTCGACGCTTTCCATTCCGGCACAGAACGCACTTCCCACAGTGGATGTCATAAACCAATATTTTTTGTATTATCGGAAACGAAATGCAACACAGGACGAAATACACCCCTCCCATTCATTTTTATTTGAGATGAAATTCAACCGTCTTTTAACTGCTTTCCTGTGTACTTAGGAAGCTTCCGGTATTTTTAATGTTCCATTCGGACTACTTCGTATGGCTTGTGTCGAGATCCTCTTTGGAAAACATTGATGGACGTCTAGATCGTGGTTGATCTTGACACCTTCTGTCTCAGTCCCTAAATTTTCAAAACAAGCAACGACGTGTCTTATCGTCAGCGAGTTTTTTGCCATAAACTTACCGAATGTTGCGGTAGACTGCAACAACATTACTGTGTTTATCAAATTCAAAAGTAACCAGTGTTTCATGTGCTTGTTATCGTTTTCTATTTCACAGCTACCTTTGTCTACTTGTTCAAATTTACTGCCTGTGCCTGTTGTTGCTGCCATGTGTCCGATTTGCGCACTGGCAGCACCATCTGTGTTGTTAGTACTTAGTTAACAAGTGATATATGAAAACGGGTAGAAGGTTTGCACTTACCTAATACAAGTCAAGATGCTTATCTTTCTCCATTGTAAGAATTATTGCTATGACCTCAATGAAAGCAGGTCAAGAGAAATCGGTTTAAGTAAAGCGACCTTGGTTTGTACAAGCTGTTCTAACCTGGTGACCTTCAAGCTTTTAGATCCCAATATTTGACTATTTTTACCAAGCTTTTAGTATTTCTGTGTAGTCCCCTAGATATCAGTAACTACAAGTCAGATAGTGATGAGCTTTAAATAGTTGGATAACTCATGATGTGAATGAATGGAGAAACCCATGACTTTGTCACTAAAACTAATAAATTCTTTTCATTTTTTGCCTTCTCTATTGTAAAAATTGACCCTATTATACTATACTACCTTTGGAAAGTTTTTGAAAAACATTTAATAAATTTGGATTTGTCTATAAAACGATTTTATTATGCTTATTGTAGTTAAATTAGATATTTTCATTTTTCCTCTTTGCTTATAGATATGCCCGTAAGTGCATTAGTTTTTAAAACCATCTTGGTTAAGTTGAACATTGAATTTACATCACATTAATAACCGCGTCTGCAATTTCCATGAGTTTTGACTATGGACGTATCTGCCAAGTACACCTTCCGTAGCTGGCTTAAATTTTATTCTATCTACATTTGAAAATGATAGGAATTAACAATGCTGTGCTGAAGCACAAATAAAATATCTGGATTTTTTATGTTTGAGTTTCTTTAGATGAAAATTTTATAGTTAAGTATCTCCAGGAAAAAGGTTTGGTCTCTTCCAATTTGAGCAATGTTGACGTAAAGGTGGCAGAACAATTATTATTTAATTCAGAAGACAAGTATAAAGGAAAGGCTTTTAGGCTTCTACAAGTGAGATCCAGTTTTGGGTGAAATAATTGCTAATGACCAAGCGTGACAAATTGACACACATAAATATAGAAGTATATGCACTGACGCCATCGAGGTAGGCGATCTTCTTACGTATGTAAGTATTGTATTGTTCACTCTGCACGCAATTGGAAACATCTTCGTAATTTTAAGTGGTATCAAACTACCACTTTTACACGATTTCATAGAACTTTGACTGCTGAAATCAAACATCACAAATCTATACTGTTTACATTTGGTATTTGTGGAATATATTTGGTATTGTTTGCGAATATATATTCCATTTCTAGCTATGTACGCGTATGTATCTGATGTACATTTCCTATTTCTTAATACAGCATTGAAAAGTAAGGACAGGTGATAAGATGTTTATAATCCTTGCAGCACTATTTCAACTGGGTTGAACTCGCTTGCAACTGTAACACTCAAAGATTTCGTAGGGGGCTGCTTAGGTAAGGATTTCGAAGACAAAAGAAATGCTACTCTGTTCAAGTGGATTGTAGTTGGTTATGGAATTGTGGTTTTGGGACTCACGTTTCTCGTGGAACACCTTGGAACTATATTACAGGTTAGTTGTGAACAATTATATTTTAACGTGTATCATACTATCTGCAATAAAAGTATCCACGTCATGGACTAACTATTTCTCAAAATACGAGAGAATGTTGGTGTAATCTTTTAAATTGTCTTGAAAATAGCTTTTTCACAACCTATACAATACCAATGAAAGTAAACGAGTAGTTCCATACGCTATTTGGAATGAAGACAACATGACAAAGTAGAGGATATATTACAAAGTTTAAGTCAATTTATTCATACTCTACCGAGCGTAACACAACTTTAGTTAATTGAGAATACAGGTTAACTATCCAAGCTTAACCTGTACGATATTAATGTTTAATATATGTGGCGTTGCTGGCACCACAGATGCCAAGACGGTATTCCAACTCTGCCCAGATATGTCACAGTATATCATTGGATATCAACTGCACTTCTTTGGAAATGCGTTGCTTCTGTTTGTTTAAATGCTCTGGCATGGTAGCAAATGTACTTCGTTCGTGATATACTACCTCCAAAAGGTAGCAAATTGTGTCAAATTTCACCATCTCGGTGCAGCATTCGGATATTGTTGTTTCGGACACGACTAAACTATCGTCCAGGTATGGCGTAATTCAGGTATCGATGAATACGCAGATTGAAATGTGATACAGCACCACTGTGTTGGAAAATACTTGGAGAAGATCCTATTCAAACTGAGACATAAGCCTTTCTGTTATCATGGCCAGGAGGAGTGGCTAGAGACAGTACACTCGGGAATAAAGAAAGAACCGTACATTTTGCATTTCCACATTACACAAAACACGCTCACTCTTGATGAGTCTCTGAAGTGCTCAACAATGCCATGTGGGTTTTCTGTGCACCAGATCCTAACACTGTGGCGATTGATGTTCCCACTCAGGTAGGAGGTAGCCTTGTCGATGAAAGTTAGACTATCAGCGAAGCATTAACCTTCAATCTATCTTGAATTTCAATGAAAATGTTACGGCGTTTTGATATGTCGTCAAATGTTAGGGCATGCAGGAGATTGTATCTCTTTAGCTTACAACGCAGACGCCTTCGTAAGATACTTCATAGCGTCCATTTTGACACCTGTAGTTCCATACTAGTCCACTTAGTCGGTTCTCTTGGATTTCGTTTCTACACTGCGCGAATTGTGTCAACTATTTCTTATAACGTTGATGGTTGGCCTGAATCTTTTCAGCTGCTTATACAGACAATAACTGCTTCATTCAAGGCGCAATCCAATTTCTTTTGGTACACACTTACCAAGTTTGATACGAAAGTTTCATTGTACTGTAACAACCACCTATGTTCCTGCCGACACACAAAATGCTTTTGCCCCACTATGATGTCTCGATCTTGCCCGCCCCGTTCTACTACCGCAACTAGAACACCCAATCCCAAACAAAAACTTGTAACATTGCAATTATTTTCCGTGAGATTGGCCTGTTACTGTTTTTACTACTCTTGCTAGAGGCATTTCTTTTTGTACAATCGTTTTTGAGTAAATCTATATTCAACTTTTAGTTAACTGCTGATCTTTCGTTGTTATACAATTACACGTAAAAATACTTCTATTAATTCTGTACGTGAGAGACCGAACCGCGTTAAGTCCAATTTTGGTCAAACCGTAATTAATGGAGTTCCGTACAGTATTCGGAAGGCCTCACATAATGGTTGCATGATTCTTGTTGTAAACGTGTTAAATAATGTAAAAAGGAAGTATATTATGTATTTTGTTCATTTAGTTACTTTGTGAAAGGAAGTACTTTTTTCTGAAAACAAGGATTTGTGAGTAACGTAGTTCTGGCTGTCATGTACAGAATTTGCTACGCTATATATACTTACATAATTGCTGATATCAACATTAGCTTCAAGGAGATTATTTGAGGAAAATATTTAAGCAGTGTTTTATGGAAATAATTATGTTTGTGCTACAGAGCAGGAATTCTTAATTATAATTTACAAGAATGATTAGAAGAAAATCATAGCTTTCAGCTTGTTGAAGTTCATGAGGCATTAGTTGTACTTATTGTAAATACGGGTGTTTTATTCTCACTTCAGTGTAGTTCATTGCCGGTGGGGGCTCAAAATTTCGGTGTTGACCCAGCATCGTGAGGACAATTGTGAAGCTGCTGTGATTAAAAGACAGTGGCGATCAGAGTTGAAAGCTTTGGCTCTCCTTTCCCAACACGCCTGGTCAGCGCAGGAGCAGTAGACTAACTGTTCCCTCCGGGAGAGGCCTCATCCAGTAGTGGATATGGCTGTGAATTATATATATATATATATATATATATATATATATATATATATATAGAGGTATATATATGTGTGTGTGTTATTGATATTATAATTATAATATTGCTTTTTATTATTTTAGATTAGCATGAGCGTGTACGGAGCAGTTGGTGGATGTGTTCTGGGATTGTTTGTTTCAGGAATGTTTCTTCCTTGGACTAATTCTTTAGTAAGTGTTGAATAGACCTTCTACATATCTGTTGCTTTAGTATGGACGCACTTATCCTTTAGTGTTACAAAGAGTAAAAAAGTCTAATAGTATTAAGCATCTATGTACTATATCCTATCCTGTCTCGTACTGTCCTGTCCTGTTAATATCCTATCTCGTCAAAATTTCTAGTGAAAAGAATAATTCTAAAAACGTTACACGACATGACGTTAACAACCGGTACACCGGGGACATATATAGTATATTAGTAATAAGATATGAGTAGATGAGGGCCGAACTTCAGAACTTCAACCCACCAAGTTGCTAATACTGCAATTGTACTGCTTATGTAAGTATGCTTAGTAGCGCAAATACGTCAATTTCTCATAATACATTATATAACTTTAAAGCATACGTTAACGTTAAGAATAGTTTGCTGAACAGAACTGAAATGTTGCGTTGAACAAAATCGAGCATAGTCAAGAACATATAATCTGCTCATCTTTAATGCCAAATGTGAATTCTTCTTAACACCCCTAAGTTAAATATGCATTTCAGAATATAACGCATTTTGTTTAGAAACAGCACCTTCGACATAGCTTTAAACTAGCATTGTTTTGTGATAAAAAAGGAAAACTCATTCATTTTATTCATTTTGATACTTCCGTGGCAAGTATCTTATCACAAGGTCATTCCAATGAGAAAGGTTAACAAAGTAGCTTAACCATACTCCATACTAGAAACATATAAGCATAAAATGAACAATTCACCCGTTCCATTGAAAAAAAAAAGAACTTTACTTAAAATAACGGCTTCCAATATAAGATAAAATGAACTCTATGTAACAGAACTATGGGACGGCTTCCAAGGACAGAACACAAGTTTGACCGTCACTAAGAAAACGTGGTGAGAAGTCCACACACGAGAGATTGTATACGATGAAAATTAATGATATGGCTCTACGACAAGCCATAGTGTTCATAATATGTATAACGGTTATTTATTTATTAAACAAGGGGGTTATAACTTTTAAATCGCTTCCTAAGCTATTCTTAATTTAAATTAATTTGGATTTTTATTGCGCTCGATTAGAAAGTAGAAAGGAAAGGATTTATTGTTGTTTTATGTATTTCGGGTCATTGCTTCGTGCTAAACTGTTTACGTGATTGTCAACAAATGGCAGCACAATTTTATCATAAAACCGCATATGCAATTACAATTATTATGATTAATTGTTTGTTTCTCATTTAACACAATACGTACAAACCTTAATGTTGTTAAGAAGGATATTTAAATGTATTTTGGGAAACTATATGTCTTTACTCTTGGGATAAAAGACATCTATCACAATGAAATAATGTACCCATGAATGTAAATAGTCTGTGCTTTTAGAGTTCAACAGTTCAACATAATGTAATCAGATTTATGTCTGATTTCTTAAGAAATACTTTTGATATCACGTGCTTTGCTTTTTGGATGGCAATTTGCTGTCAGTCAAACCTTATCGCTTTCTCGGATGCTGTGATGCTCGTCAGGAGTGATAATAATAAAAGCTCTAGGACGGGTTTTTACGTATGCCTCTTGTAGTCTACACTTGATGTGCGAACCCATCTTGACCAGGAGCATTTTAGGGAACCCGACGGAGACTAATTCTACTACCAGAGAATATATAGACACTAGACTTTCAGAAGTTTGGTCCAGAATCCAACGACCAAGAGAGCCGATTTCTGTGTAACTTTGGTGGGGGGGGGGGGGAGGAATCCAAATATTTTTTATTCTTAGATAAGAGTCTAGGAAGGCACATATGATACATATCCAATTCAGATTTTGCCAAATACTGAATATTCATAAAAAAACAACACATATAATAGTATACATATAATCATTATGAAGGCTTCCCCAGGCTTACAGAATTTAACTAAAGTTAAAAAATTCACTAAAGCATATTATGTTCTAACTAATAAGAACAACGTTTCTGCTGTTACTAGAAAATAAACTTAGGAATTAACGGAAACCTGTTATTCATGCAGTGGAGTTATTGAGGTTTTTCAAATGTGGATCTCTTTCTGTCCGGCTCACCCACCGCGCTACTGCTTTATTGGACAAATATTGTTTTTCTTCTTTGAATTCTCGGTTCTCAATCTCTACAGTCATGGTTCAAGAAGCTTTTGTCTCATCTACAGTGAGAAAAAATATTTGGACAAGTTGAACAAAGAGGAAAAATAGAATTATTATACGCAAAACATGGCCCATTTCGAAATCTCTTGCACTTTTATGATAACTTGGATATTTTAGATAGAATGCTATAGAAATAACTACAACTAGATACAACTGCAACGTAACAGGCAAACGAAAGAGAGGCAACTACGTAAACTCATCGCAAAAATCTATTTGGACAACCCCATACTCCTCTCGAAAGAAATGTATTAGGTACCCTATTATGTACAAAAGTACTCTGCGTGGTGTATTGAAACAATCCACACCGTGTCAGGCATAAAGAAGCAGCATGAGGAACCAAATGAGTTGAACAACATCGGAACTGCTCACTTCAATTTCAAATTACGTGCGGAAGTTAAAAGTACTCAGACATAGCCAAGCTTGTTGAAAAGCCATGGATACATCATAGAGAGACACAAAACAGAATAATTATTGGGGATTCGTTCTTGTCAACTAAGGAAACTAACTGCCCGGAATAAAACCTACATTCTTCATTCTGTGAACAAAACTCAAAGAATTAGTGTTAAAGATTTGGCTACTTCATTTGCCTAGGATACCGAAGTTAATATTACAGATGTGTACATGTGAAAAAAAATGGAGGGTCAGTTATGATTTGGGGTTGTGTAATTACAAATGGACTGGCCAGTATTCATACCCTGGATACACATCTTTTAAATCTCAAATTTTTCAATGAATCTTTTATTGTTTCTGGTGTAATATTAACTTGCATATCCTAGGCGAGTGAATCTTTAGCACTAATTCTTTGAGTTCTATTCATAGAATGGAGAATGTAGGTTTCATTCCGCGCAGTTAGTTTTCTTGGTCGGCCAGAATGGATTCTATTTCGCAATAATTGCTCTGTTTTATGCTTATAATGTATCCAACTGTAAAGTAGTGATGAGCAAAAGCAAGACCAAGACCAAGACCGAGAACGTAGCGGTCTTGGTCTTGGTCTTGGTCTTGCTCGCCCAGTCTTGGTCTTGCATGCCAGAGTCTTGCAAGTCTTACTTTTTTAAAAAAATATATACGTTTCATACGTAAATTTTACACCGGATATAGGGAATAGTAAAGCTATGCGTATCATTGTCTGCTTTAATGCGTCAATAGTAACGGAAATATGTTTTAATGTATTGTTTATTTTTATGTAAGTGTACAGAATAGAACTAACAAAGTTTAATTTCGCTTTAATTTGAACAACATCACTAACATTTTATTATTTTACTTTTAGTTTACTTCCTATTTTAGGCACACAACTATGTTTCGTAAGCTTTCACGTAATGAAATCATGGGTTATCGAAGTGATGTCCAAAATAATTTAGATATTGAAGTTCTTAAAATGTAACAATCCATAGAACTGTGCTCTCTGTCATCTTCTAGTCACTGTTCCAATTATTTACCATTCTCCGTGCTCCAGGTAAGTTCCAAAGGAAGACCAAACATACACGGATATTGTGTTTAACTAAAACTTACAAGGGAACTATTTTTACTGTTCAGCGAATTTTGACTTCGGACCTTATTTGAAGCATATAGATAGCGAAAATAACACGCACAGACTCGCACTCTGTCATATATTTGTGTCCCGAATAAGTCGAGTCGTGTAATTTGAGCGACTTTTAAGCAGTAAAATCAACCTTGAAGGTGAAACTTTATATTAACTAAAAGAGTTATCAGATGCATTTCCGTAGGTACTTTTACGTTTAGAACACAAATTTCACCATGAAAATGTTCGCAAATTGAATGTTTTCTTTACATAAACTCCAGTTTATTATCGAAAATGAACAAAATTCCATAGAAAGTAATGCAGTAAAGGAACAACAATACAACTGTGGGAAAGGGGAAGAGCGGGCAGGGGATTATAAATACATAAAAGGTAATGGTTTCTAATACCTTTTTGGGGCCTAGTGCGTTTAGAATCGCTGAACCACTTATCGACTACACGGGTATTTAATGCGGACATTTTAAATAATACAATTTGAATTTACATTCGTACGTACATTTTTCATCCCCTCTCTTCTTTGGAGTGTAATTCCGGAACAACATTGCAACACTCTCGCTTCTCCTGCGTTCTCTTCGTTTACATACATTTTCAATGCCCCTTACCATACAAACATTATCATACCTATATTACAAACTAAAATTATAATTAATAATTAGAACAGTAAAAATTTTTCAAAATACTTACCAGGCCCCAAAAAGGTATTAGAAACCTGCACTTATTGAAAAGAACTAAGTTACAAATCATTCTCGCAACACAATTTTTGCACGTGGAAGAAGAAGAAAAAAGAGACAAACCAGAAAAAGTATTATAATTACAATAAGTACTCACCTTTAGTACACGGTGAAGTACACCACTCGCCTACCCTTCCGATTGACGAGCTTCTTAAACTTTATGTGCACGTTACCACTTTTTGATTACTAAATGATATACGTCAACTAAATTAGCCACTTGAACAAATAGTTTCTCCTGCCTGATTTTCGTTTGTTTCAGGTAACGATAGGCGTTCAGAATTTTCCTCACGTCTTGATAAATTAATCCGTTATTTTCCAAAAACACTGACACTCGTTTCAATAACTTGCTATTCACTCGCACTCGCATGGTGAGACTGACATCAGTAACTTTCCAGAACAATGAACAATGCATCAAAAGACTAATGTCAGCATTGTGCAGTGAAGTTAATAACCATAGTTCAAATACCTCGTGCAGTGAACTTGATTGTTTAATTATGTTTACTACAAAACAAAGTACAGACTTATCCACAAAAATGGACTGTCTTTTCACCGGTTTTATTTCACGAATGGCAAGTGTTACCGAAACAAACGAGACCATCTCCGTTAATTCTGGTGAAAGCAATCCTCATAGTGGACATAAAATATACCACAAAGGTGTTTCAAGAACTCTACTCATTGAGCGAGATCACCTTTACCTATTAATGTATAATTAATACTTCAATCCCTATCACTTTACGTTTGAGGGAAATGACTGCATTCGATGCAAGATCCTGCTTACAAGTAAGCCTTTTTTCGGAGCCGATTGCGTACGAACGCACGACTCAGCTTACAAGTGAAAAAAAATACATAGGGGAACATACTACAATAATGTTCATCAGCAACCTAAATCTTCTGTTATAGTGGGGACCACATTGTTTTTAAAGTGCTAATAAAATTTAGTGTACAGTGTGTGTTAGTGAAAAAATTGCCTGCTTAGCAATTTTTTACAACCCCGTTGGGGGTGTAAAGTGCCGTAGATTGCGCTATCGTAATATACGACAAGCCATGTGCTCTTTGTTTGTAAATAAATAGTAGTGCTTAGTAAGAGTAAAAACACATGCTACTATCAAAACAAATGGCAGTAATAGTAGACGGAGAGACTTTACAATATTTAATAAATTTTAATTGGCAGTATGTTGGCACAGTCATCTTAACTATAAGGTGCTCTTAGTAAATACGCCATCTTGTTCGCTCTCATCCAATAACAGAGCAAGAAAACGAAATCTGTAACTCCAACACTAGCGTACCCTAATTACTGAAAGGTATATTTCGCTTAAGAGGAGAGAACTAGAAATATGTACTCAGTTAAGAATCTTTCCCTTCTCAGCTAAGAAACAACAGGAATAAAGTTAACAAACATACAATATTTATAATTAACTTCAGTGTTTGCTACTTACTGTAACAATTAATGACATGTATCGATGGTTTTCTGTTAACTGACAGAAATACTACCTAAAACTTTCACTAGATATCATATGCAATAATTCCGCACCTTGAAGCAGACGTATTTGTACATTTAAACTTAAATAAAACACTGTCAAAATTCGCTACCTCCTAAGCACAGGAATTGGAAAATACAATTCACTGACAAAATGCACTGAGCACAGGGATAACTCACATCCACAGCCCTTTATGGACTTCGTGTACCCTGCCAAAAGTTGGATTTTCTAGGATGATAACGCGCCATGTAACCGTGCTACAATAGTGTGCGACTGGTTTGTCGAACATTATGGCAACTTCCAATTTATGATTTGGCCACTTAAATTGCCGGATATGAACAATTTCATTGTTGCCGGAAATGAACAATTTCAGATAGCAAATGAAAAATTGACAAGGATAGAACTCTTGAATTACTTATGAACTTTCTTCCCTGAAAGTCTGAACTCTCTAGGATTGAATTTGTAGGAGCAGCATTGAAATTTTGTGCAACGATAAAAATACATTAGAAACATACGGAGATAGTGCTGCCACCTCTTGTTGGAGATCTTGGCTTTACATTCCCCTTAAGAATAAAGGGCAAAAGGAAGACTGATGTCCTGGATTTTCTGATGTTAGGTTTGTCATGGTATGATCTATTGATTCAGATAAAGGTGGATTATGGTCAGTTCGAAGTCCGTACTGATTTGTGTAACCAAGTTTTCGTGTTTGTTCTAAGCTACTAGTCGATTTTATAAAATGTCTGTTGATATGTGTTATTGAAAACTGAGTTCTGTTTTATGTGTTATGCTAAGGAGAATTTAGTCTGAATAAAACAACAGTTTTTGCAGTACACTTTGTAATTGTTTGTCACTTGTATATAAAGTCGTGAGGAATATTACTAGATGTGGGCTATGGTTTTGGATGCAAAGCAAAAGTTACTTTAGAGTAAGCTAGAGATAACAGGCATGTGGGCTTGTATTGAGCAGAGAAATGCTTCGATTTCAGCAGGTTTACTATGATACATTTGTTCAACAGAAAAGTATTGGTACACAAACTCGTAAGTAATTTTACCGAGCGGCCGCAGGTGAGTTGGTAGAGCGCTGGCGCCGCCCTCGGAAGGCCCGTGGATGGAATCCAACGACCGGCCATAATGACTGAGGTTTTGTAGAGTTTTCCTCAGTCCCACCAGGCGAATGCTGGAATGGTACCTTAACTCAAAACCCTGGCCGCTAACTTTCCCATTGTTGTCCCAAGCCTTAGGCCATAGATGACTGTTAGGCTTAAATAAATTCAAATTGAAATTCAAATTATACTTTCTATCACACTTCTGCCAGAGTTCGCTTGAGCCATGACTAGTCTCATTATCGTCAACTGGCTGTGTTTGTGAACATGAGTGTTTCTTAGACGAAAACAACAATACTAACAAGAGAACCCTTTTTGCTGTTCAGCGAATTTTGACTTCGGACATATTTTTTGACCTTATTTGAAGCATATAGATAGCGAAAATAACACGCATAGACTCACACTTTGTCATATATTTGTGTCCCGAATAAGTCGAGTCGTGTAATTTGAGCGACTTTTAAGCAGTAAAATCAGCCTTGAAGGTGAAACTTTATTTAACTAAATGAGTTATCAGATGCATTTCCGTAGGTACTTTTACGTGTAGAACACAAATTTCACCATGCAAATGTTCGCAAATTGAATGTTTTTTATACAAACTCCAGTTTATGACGGAAAATGAACAAAATTCCATAGAAAGTAATGCCATAGGATATCGTCGTTTGCTGACACATCACATCAACGCGGCTTGACGCGTGGCCTGATACACTTGCCATGACGTCTCGCGAGTGTTTGACCCGAGCATGAACTTCTTGTCGAGGTTGCGTGTCACTACAAGGTCGAAGCATTTCCTCCTTACTGAGATGCAGTCTAAGCGGAAGGAAAGTTCTGCTGACGCACATCTGTGTCCGTAGTGCTGTTATTCATTTCCCTGCCGCCCATACAATTCATTTTATCTTATCTTATCATTTCCCTGCGTATAGAATGTTCCCTCTTTTCTTTTCACTTTAATATTGTTTTTTTTTTGGTAACCCGAATTTGTTGCTTATCAGTGTTTTTGAATATAATATGTAGTTATTTGACAGGTCCTTTTATTATAAATAGTAACACTTTCGAGTTCGCTTTTTGGAGTCTCTAGTTCGAGCACCGGAGCGGGTTATTGCAAAAATTTCATTATAGCACTGTTTCACTAAACACTATTGTTTTTGTTATGCATCAATGATACAGAACGTTTACAGGTGAAGAAAGAATTCACTTGGAATGAGTTGCTAAACCTTGAGTTATAGTGTTTGTACTTTTTTTTTTAGAAAAAAAAAAGACCGGCGCGATCTTTTTAGTTCGAATAATAGCTCCGCCACGTAAAGAAACTGTCTGTAGGGCGCCTTAATTGTCGCCGCAATGCCCAGTGTAACTGAGCCTGGCACCGTTACTGATTTATTTAATTTATTAGGTAGAGACAGGTAGAGCAAGGTAAAGCAATCAAAGGATCGTAGCTTGTCTTTTATCCCTTCACCTTTTATTATAAAAATTTACAAGTCCACTAAGTTAATAAAAAGAGTCTCACGTACAAAACTATTGGAGACTTATTGTTGAGCTGCATTCGTATCTCAAATTACTATCTTTCTCTTCGATACGGTTCCATGTGTTGCGGTTGACGTTGGCCCAGACAACGGCTGTTGTCTGGTTGAGAAATAAGGCCCTTAGCTTGTAGCTGGCTGGGACCATAAGGAAAAGTCCTATCTCGTAGCAGATCAGGACTTGGGGGTTTATTGCCTATCTCGTAGCAGCTCAGGCGGGTAGGAATTTGACCCATCTCGTGGCAGATCCGGCCGGTTAGGTAGGGTGCTCCATCTCGTAGCAGATCAAACCAGGGAGAGGGAGAGGAGTTGGTATGACTATCTCCGGGATCGAAATAGTGATTTCTGATGAGCTCCGACACCTTTATATTCTGTTCTGGACTGCTGACTTTTCAGTTTCCTGGTCGTCGTCTGCATCTTCGGCTGATTGTTGTCGACTCTCCTCGTCTACTATTACTACCATTTGTTTTGATAGTAGCACGTGTTTTTACTCTTACTACGCACTACTATTTATTTACAAACAAAGAGCACGTGGCTTGTCATATAATACAATAGCGCAATCCTCGGCACTTTACAATATGCATGGGTAGGATAAAAGCCAGCTTTCAGCTACCGGTACGTAAAAATTACAGGTAACTTCTTGTCCTCAAGTAGAAATATAAATTTTCGACGAACAGCCATCATAAGCTTAGATCCAAAAAATCATGATAGATGTTTACTTTATCAAAACTTCTCTTAATATCTCAGGGGTCTCTGGATTTTAGACCAAACTTCTGAAAGTCTAGTCTACCATCTTCTCTGGTAGTAGAATTAGTTTCCGTCGGGTTGCCTAGAATGCTCCAGCTCAAGATGGGTTCGCACATCAAGTGTAGACTACAAGAGGCATACGTGAAAACCCGTTCTAGAACCTTTATTATTATCACTTCTGACAAGCATCACAGCATCCAAGGAAGCGATAATAAGCTTTGACTCATGAGTCAATTTGACCCAATCTGGCGTTTTGTGTAACTATTTTTAAATATCATTATATATTAAAGTAACAAGTTGTTGTGGGTTCTAATGATCACACTTCTCTTTCCAAACGACCTACATTTTATAATTTCTCAATCAAGGAGTGAAGAAACGTGGACGATGCTGCTTCTGTAGTGATAAAGACAAGTACTCCGCATACTGTCAGCAATGTAATTGCTTCATTTCCAAGAATCTGAATACAACAAATACGGTGTGCTTTACATGTGAGAATGAGAGAGTAAGGTAGTTTGATTCTGGTAAATTTTATATGTAGTACTTGATATGTGTAAATAAGTGAGAGACTCATGCTACCTTCATTTTTGTGCAGCCTTTGTTACAAGGTTAATATGATGTATTAATTTTTCTTTATTTTTCATTATTTTGCAGTATCTACTTGAAAAAATAAAATACAATAAATAAATATAATAGAATACAATGAATACACCAATTTTCTAAAATACTTTGATTTTGAACAAGTACTTTATTTGATACGAGAAATATACATGGGTCGAAAAGGACTAATCTTGGCGTTCCGTGAGATGAAATTATATTTGCGTTCCCAGGGTTAAGGATCATTCATCGTGATTAGGTAATATACAAACATAATTTAAAAAAAGGAAAAATATACAAGAAAAGTAAGTGACAAGAAGAACTCACACAAAGTAGGAGTAGAACTGAATTGGAAATACATCCGTCAAATTGCTGTTTGGATGCAATTATTGTTTACCGTTAATACCGTAATTTTGAGTTTCTAATACAACATATAAATAGGGAAGCTATATACAGCGGGTAAGAAAAATATTTGCACAAGTTCAACAAAGAGGAAAAACAGACTGTATCACACGTAAAACACGGACAATTTCGAAATCTCTTGCCCTTTTATGATAATTTGGAGGCCTTAGATAGAAATAACTACCACTCGATACACCTGTAAGGTAACAGGCAACGAGAGAGTGACGACTACGTAAATTCATCGAAAAAGGTATTTGGACAACCCAATACTACTCTTGAAATAAATGTTCTATGTATCTTCTGTGTACAAGAGCAGTCTACGTAGTATAGTGAAGCAATCCACACCGCGTCAGGAAAGCCAAGTTTGTTTGCAAGCCAGGCTTTACCGTAGTGATGAGCGTAAGAGTCTTGGTCTTGGTCTTGAATGCAAGACCAAGACCAAGACAGGGATACCGATGCAAGATCAAGGGATGCAAGACCAAGACCAGTCTGCAAGAGTCCTTCACACGCACTATTTGAATATTTTTAAAACGTGGAAAGGAAGGGGAAAACCATGCGAAGCTTCGTGTTTCAGTCTAGTTTCATATTCCGACTACCTCAACACGTTTAACACAAAACTGCTCATGTTTACACTGTAAAACACTGCTATACGATTAAATAATGACAGCCGCTCCCAAGTTCTAAAGAATAAAAGTTAGGCTTCCTTTTTGCAGGTAGCGAGGCATAGCAATTTCTTTGAAAAAAGTACAAATTATTTAGAACATGATATTTTGGAATATCACAAATCTTCTCTCATACTTTTTGTTCCAAACTCAATACTTGAACTTTCAACTTGTTTAGGGGTAGTTTCCCGCCTGTGACAGGTGGTTAAACCTTTTAGAAATTTCGCCTGGATAAATTCAATCTTAAAATTATAAAAGCGGATATTGAACCACGGTCCTCCACGGGACGTGAATTAACTTCTCGTAATGAGATATAACAAAAAATCAGAGTTCAAAGAAATAAAATAATCAGAAAAAGGTGGTACATACACAAATAACACTGGATAAGAATTCGAATGTACCGTTGCTCAGAAAACTATCCATCCGAATTCTCAGCTCCAACACCGAATTGCAACTAAAATTGCTATTAACATAGTTCATATTCACTTACAATCGAAATTCAATATAAAATATTAATTCACTTATTTCCAGCATTAAATCTGATTTTTCACATCGAAGAATCCACTGAAATAGTCACATAAAACAATATTTACTCATTACCACATTAAATTACCAAATATAAAATTCAATCCATGAAACATCACACTAACCAATTTAGTGGATATTCAACATATCAAATTCTTATCACTAGTACACTTGCATATAAACACATAAACACCTTATTATATATATATATATATATATATATATATATATATATATAAATCACAGCCATATTTCATCCACTAGTTGATGAAGCCTCTCCCCGAAGGGATGAGTTGGTCTACTGCTCCCACGCTGACCAAACGGTTTGGGAGAGGAGAGCCGAAGCTCTCATTGTGATCTCCACTGTCTTTTATTCACAGCAGCTCCCCAATTGTTTTCACGATGCTGGGTCAACACATAATTTTTTAGCCCCCACCGGGAATCGAACCTGGGACCACTCGTACTGAAGTCGAGCATGCTACCGACTAGGCTACGCAGGATCTCATATATATATATATACATCATACATCATGGAGAAACTCATTGTCAGCAATTTGGAACCTCTTCACAACATTGACAATTTTCATTCATCAGCAAACTCTCATAAAGAAAATTAAAGAAAAAGAAAATGTTCCGAAATGTTCCTAGCATTACAAAACTATGGAACTAACATAGCAGCTTACTTTTGGGTATGTTAGAACTTCGAAAAGAATCATGACAACAACAGTTAGATACAGATTTTGCTGCGAAGAGTCACTTCTAGACCTCTTGCTGTCTGAGTGAAGAACAGAAATTTCGTTTTAGAACTTTCATCTTACTGCCATTTGGAATATGGAACAATTTGAAATTTTAAGGTTTCCCCAAATTATTTCTTGTATCAAACCCGTTGACACTAGGTATCACTCGACCACTTTTGTCATTTGACAATTTTACGTAGACCCTGACCTCCGTTTACTCCCCCTAGGGGACACGAAGTGGACCTTCATAGCTAAAAATGTTAGCCCCTTAAAATATGAAGGACGTGTTTTGCGTTCTCTTATATTCCCAGTCGTTTTGAAGACACACAGGGTGGCAACGGATTTTATGGACACGAAATGTGACCGCCGCGATTTTGGATGGGGTGAACATAGCGTTGTCGAGACCTTTCAAACGATATGTTACTCGACCCCCTTTGTCATTTGAAATTTTCAAGTTGACCCCCGTACCCCAATTTTGGGGGTTCTGGGGTGGAAATTTTATAGCTCAAAATTCAAGCCCCTCAAAATAATGAAGGACTTGTTTTTGTTTTTGTTCATATTCGCAGTCGTTTCGAAGATACACGGGGTGGCCACGGACTTTATGGACTCTCTCTCTCTCTCTCTCTCTCTCTCTCTATATATATATATATATATATATATATATATGAGCAGCTCCTGCGTAGCCTAGTCGGTACCGGGTTCGATTCCCGGTGGGGGCTCAAAAAATTTCGGTGTTGACCAAGCATCGTGAGGACAATTGGGGAGATGCTGTGAATAAAATACAGTGGCGATCACAGTGAGAGCTTCGGCTCTCCTAACCCGTCTGGTCAGCGTGGGAGCAGTAAACCAACTCCTCCCTTCGGGGAGAGGCCTCGTCCACTAGTGGATTTGAATATGGCTGTGATTTATTATATATATATATATATATATATATATATATCATCATCATCATCATATTCAGCCGTTTTCTATCCACTGCTGGATGAAGGCCTCCCCCTTTTCTTTCCACATATCTCGGTCTGCTGATATCCTCATC
>JAGDQP010001898.1:70635-113239 GCA_022664845.1 Lepisma saccharinum
TATAGAAAGAATAGAGAAAGAATAGTTGGAAGGTCGACCTTATAGGAAGGGGAGAAATAAATTGAAATGTTAAATTAATTTGCATATACGCTTATTTACATAGATTAAACTAACATTTGGATATACAAATTTCTTGATTATCTACATAGAAATCCTGAGCCGTATCATCTACTTCCAGCTCACAAAGAAAATGCCTGCAAAGGAAGGAAGTTAATTGTTTATCAATGTTTTTTCTAGGCCATGTTTCTTGTAGATTGAATCTGTTGTAAATTCAGTTTTTCTATTATCAGAGTTCGACTGTATCAAATATTAATGTTTATCACACTTTCACATCACTACATTATTTTACACATTAATGGAAATTCTCTTTTTGAGTTTTACATTTTCTCGGGGAATTTCCAGATTTTTCGAAATTGTTTGTAACCAACACGCTTAAATATGTCCAAATTTTCACGTTATTTACTCTTCGACGACGGATACTTGGTTGCAACTGTCAATTTTGCTCACAATAATACCTCTCCACCCGGTTATGTTCGCCTGGTTTACATTTGTTTCTCTTCCACAACACCTTACATGCAGCATCCAGCGGCGCTTCGGCTGTGTGTCAACGGCGAACCACTTTCTTACTCACAAACTAGTTCACCAGATTATTTGTTCCAGGGTTCCTTGCGGAATTGGTTACGGAACCAAGGCTTTGTTTGATTAGGATCCTCTTTTACTATCCTGAAGTCTTTTGTATGCTTAACAAAATCTGTTATCTCCGGTATAAATTTCAACTCATCGACATTTGCTTTTTATGTCTTATTTGTTTTCAAGATTTTAATCACGAAATTGTTACTATTTATCTGAGAAACTATTTGATAAGGTCCATGAAACTTACCTTGAAGGCCTCTCACCCTTTGATTAAGTGTACACGAGACACCGTGCGTTTAGAGCAACACTTTTATCCTTATTTTCAAAGAATGACTCCGACGATGCTTATTGTACCTATTTCTTGATTTCTTTTTGCTTTTAATTGAAACCTATTTGGTATCTCAAGAGCTTTTTTGAATGCCTCCTCTGCCTAGGCTACGAATTCTGGATAATTGACAACTGAATTATTGTTTTCTCCTTCTACTTTAGCAAGACTGAATAAGGTGGGAAGTTCTCTTGCAAATTGCATACGATTTGGACTGAATTAAGTTATATGGGAAGTTTTTGTTTGAATGTTCATTCAATTTGCTTTGTACATCGGGTTCAATTGTTGTGTTCTTCACAGTACATTGCCAGCAATTTATTCATTTTACTCACAACGGTTTCCGAGAGATTATATTGAGAGCTTAACCTAATTGAATGAAACTCCTTTGCTTTCAACATCTTGAGTGTGTCAGATCACATGCGCCCAGAGAAAATTGAAGCGTTATCTGATATCATATTTTTGAAGAACCGTATCTCACAAAACAGATTAATTATGCACTTACTTACTGCCTGAGGAGTAACTTTTCTGAGAAAAAATATTATTTCATACCTGCTAAATACATCAAGACAGACAAATACAAATTTGCTAGTATTTGGGCCACTGGGCACCAATAGGCCTAAAATATCTACAGCAAGTGTATCACTAGGTTAAGAAACGATGCTTGTGGATATGAAACCCTGTGGTTCCTGATTACTATTTTTAAAACGGTGACACATTAGACAGCTCCTGACGTAGTTCGCTACTTTGATGCAAGTTTACGCCAATAGAAATGCTTTCTTACAGTACTAATGGTTGCAGATCACTTTGAACCTCCGCTGTAGACATTGGTATGGCATGCAACTAAGAGTTTATTCTTTAAAGAACTGGGAATCCATACAACTTCCTTTTCCTCATTCAATTTTACCATTTCATCATAAGTACTCCATCCTTGCGTACAAATGAATTGGTAATATAATACATATACATCCTTCTTTCTTTCCTACTGAACCGTACATTCTCTTGCTCTAAGTACTGTATAAAATTTTTCAAGAAACTATCTTTTACTATTCTCTTTTCAAAATTTCGGAGTTGGAATTTTTTCAACAAATTTTCTAATGTCTTCGTCTTCCTTGTCTTTCGCCATAGGTAACACATCAGAGAACGATTTTTTCTCATTATCCGCCCCCTTTTTTTCTATACTCTTTTTTCTTGCTGAGTTTTTCTTGCCTCTCTTTCTAATATCACTTCTCCATCTTCCGATCATAAAACTCCACAGCTGTAACCTCTATGTTACACAAATCTTCAAGCTCCACCTTTCCCTTCCCAATTTCAATTGTTAATTTACCAATTTCACCTTCTTCCAATGGGTAATGTTCTTCCATAAGCTCATTTCCTATAAAATCATCTCGTAAAGAGTAACCATCCTTTATTCTACTTAGGCAATCTACATACATTTTGCTCCCAGCGATGTGACAGATGACAGATTGTAGCGCTGGTAGATGGTGCGCAGTGAGAAGTGGTAAAATCCCTTCATGGTCCGTACAAGCATAAATCTTATTTCCTGTTACCGTAAAATACTTCGCATGCATTTCAGCACCCAACAAAAGCGCAAGAAGTTCACGCTTAGAGTACGCTCTCTAGCTGTTCGTCCGTTTTTGCTCGAATACGTAATACCTAACTTATTTTTCTCTATTCTCTGACACAAGGTGATTCCTAACGCGTATTGAGACGCATCTACGTAGAGAAAAAGTCTTTAGTTAGGCCTGGCAGCAAGAAACGTTGTTCTTGTTCAAGCCTGTTTCGAAGGTCCAAAACGGTTCTTCCCAGCTTAAATTCCATGGAAATTTCTCGTTCTTTTTAAGAAGATTCGAGATCGGTCTCGAGATCTTAGCAAGGTTAGGCAGAAAGGATCTGAAGTATTTAAGGTAACCGAGAAAACGTTGCATTTCTTTCTTACTGGTAGGTCTTTGTAGCTGCTTCACCATCTTTCTTGTTTCTTGGGTACTGCTCCACTTTCCGTTACTAAATACGAAACCGATATATCCAAATGATATCGAAAACTGCAATTTATCTGGCCTTGTTGCCGAATTGCAACGTTTCATTTTTTCAAAAAAGTCACTATCTCTTCCGTTTCAGGAACTAAACAGATATTATGATATAATGCTATTGCTTTTGTCATATATAATTGCCCTAAAACAATCTACATGAGTTTACACAGCTTAAATGGGAAAGTCCGTGTGGTTCTGCTATACACAAAAAGAGCAGTGCTTATACCTGTATATTTTCTAGAATCTTCAGCAATTGGCATACTCCCAAACGCATTACTCACACCACAGATGGTTGTGTATTTCCCTTTCCATAGCAACGTCAAAATGTCCTTTAGACAGGGCAATTTTATTTTTTCCATTTTCGTGCGAGAATTACAGACGTGAGCGTCTATCACATAGCGGAGCTCACTTGATTTTTAATGAAGCAATATTGGTGCACTGACGAAAGTAATTTCTTACTTTTCAACAAGGCCCTCTGCTTGCATTTAAAAACTAGTTCACAAAATGCCTTCCTATCGTGTTCATTAATAGGGTTTAGTTTTTCACAAAAGGGGTGCGCATTGACGACATCAATGGTATGCTTTATGAGGTGTGTAATTTTATTCTTTAACGGAAACACTTCCTTGTAACTCAACAGTAATTGCTGAAATTTATATTTTTAACTTCAACTCAAGTCTGATGTTTCTACTGCTTTTTGATTAAATTCTTCAATATTTTCGCCCTCTATTCCAAGTGTACTGACATTTGTTTCCTTTACGTCATCAAATTTACATGCTGGGAGACTGTCATTGTCATTCCTGAGCCATCGTTCTTTATATCAACGCAGATTCCTGCAATTTTTTAAAAATCGTTGCCTCCACGAACGGCCTTAATAAATTCGGAATTATAACAAAGCGTTGCTTCAAACTGCGACCGTAAAAGTGTATTGTAGCAGTGATTTCTCCAGCAGTATCTGAATGACTGTCCTTATATTAATACTAGACCTCTTAACTTTGGATCACGCCACAATTTACTCAATTGACTCGAAATAGTTGTCACCATGCTTCTTGTATCTGAAAGTATGCATGGCGTCATGCCGAATACAGTACACTTCACAAGTGGTGTTTTGATTCGTTCGCCCCGCCTTAGAGCTTGCTGTGGGACGAATTTTCCCTACCTTTTAAATTCCTGATAATAGATATTCTTTGTGAGTCTTCAAGTACCTTCCTTAACATGTTGGAGAATAAATCAGGTGAAATCAAGTCCTCTTCTTGGGAAGTGGCTCGCCGAGGGACGATCCCACGTCTTCTATTCTCCTTCTTTTTCTTTCACTAGTTGACTATTGGTTCTTTCCAATTCGGCAACTGTCTTCACTATGACGGTGTTTTCATTTTTCAGTTTCTCAAACTGTGTTCCTGCTTCTTCCAGAACTTTTATTTTCTCTAAAAGCTTCCTGTTTTCTTGAGACAATAATTTTACTTTACCTTGGAATGGCTCAATTTTCTCAAACAATGCCGCATTCTGTCTCGAACTCTTAAATTTATTTCTTCGGGCGCCGTTAAAGGAATCTTGTTTCCAATTTTGTTTTCAATGACCCGTTTCGAACTTCTGAGGTTCTGCGTTTGAATCTTGACTTCGATTTCCAGTTGCTCTGTGCTATTCTGCAACCCGTTAGACTATTCCATACGACCGGTTGCCGACATCCATACATCCTTCTGTACATTTTTATACTTCTCCTTTCTGCGGTTTGCATTGTTTTTTCTCCCTCGAATCTATATACAATACCTTATCTGTCATTTTCAAATGAACAAACCAGTTGTGCTATCTTTAATACTACTACTTTATCAGCTAAATAATCCGCTTCAAGTAATAAATCCTTCTCAAGATCTTCAATTACATAAAGAGTGATAACAGTGTACCCTCTATGTAAATATATAGTCATTCCCTCCACTTTATTCGCTCTTTTGGCTGCACCTCTGTTAGTACCTTTATACTTTCGAAATTTAACTCCTCTTCTTTCTAGTTCTTTCGTGAACCTAGGTGAGCACACTCCAATATTACTTCCGGAATCTAGTGTTGCCACCTTTTCCCAATCCTCTAACATAAACTCTAACTTCGGGACGGGCGTAAGCCATAGTGCTGTTACCGCCCATAAAATTCATTTTATCTTTATTCTTATAAACTCTAACTTAGGGACACTTGTTTTGCCCAAACGTTTTTATCGAAGCTACGTGTACTTTTTTCGAGCAATATACGTTTATCTTTTTTCTTATTTCTTTCAGGACTTTGACCTATACGATTAAATGAGCTGTTACAGAAGTAGCAGTTTCCCTTCGCCTGTAGTGCGTTACTCTTGCTTGGTATATTTTTACTCCCCCCAGTTTTCCGTGCGAAGAAAAATCCGGGGTCTATTGACTTGTCAGTCAACTGTATTTGACTTTTGTTGTCAAACTGACTTCGAGTGGATTACACGGTTTAGATTCTACACTGCTCTGCCTATTATAAACTGCTTCTTGTAATAAAGTCTGTTGAATCCTTTGACTTTTTTCCTCAAGTTTTCTATAAGTTTTAATTTCATCAAAGCAAAGAAATTGTTTGAAACTAGGATGCGCATGAGAGATAATGTGGGAGCACTGGACCATTTCGCTCGGCCTCTGTTGTAGCCGTTTGCACATCTTGGGTAATCATCTAGCTAATGATTCATCTGGCCTTTGAAATGCATTCGCTATGCGCTGATTGAGTTCAAGCATGAAATTAAATGAGAAGTACTCCACCAAGAAATCAGAAAGGAAGTCCACAAATTTCGCATAAATTTTTGCGTGTGTATACCAGCCACAGGCTGATTTCCTCAAAGATCTCGACAGAATGTACTTTACAACATTCTCTTCTTTAATCCCTTTCTCATCACAAAAAAATCTTCTAAGTAATCAAATTCATCTTGACTGTCAATTTCGCTTGTAAACTTGAGTAGTTTGTAATATTCAATACCTTTTCTATTATTTGCAATTGAGTTTGCTGTTTTCCAGCATCATTTCCTGTCATGGAATCTTGATTTTGTCTATTATTTTGGAACGTAGACACTGAACATATTCCTTCAATTAATTGTTCATCTGTTGATTCTACATCTGGTTGTTTTCCTACTATCTCGAGAATTTTCTCTCGGAATATTCTGCTTTGCTCTGTCATGGTTATTTTTCCATATCTTAAACGTATTAACTAATTCACTCTTTATTTTCCCTTGAGTGCGGACGAAATATATTTAGGGGTAATGTCCGGGCTTTGACAGGTGGTTAAACCATTGAGAAATATTGCCTGATAAACTCAGTCGGAATATTATAAGAGCGGATATTGTACCACGGTCCCCCACCGTACGTGAATTTGGTTCTCGTAATCATGAAGAACGGCAGTTCTTCGAGTGACGCTGGCAAAGGACACTGTTAGCGGCACTCTGATAGTATACAGTAAGTTTCGGATCTACCGAAGTATAACTCCGATTTTGATGCTTCGACTTACATTTGAAAGCTGTTTCCAATATTAAGACACGGAAAAAAATGGGTCCGATCTCCTTGGTACCCCCTAGGGCGCTTTGAAACAAAATATCAAAATTTCACATTTTTGGGATAGCACTGAGCCCAGACCATATAGGCGGCCGAAACTTACTCGATCTTATTCTACGCTTCAATACGTTTCAAACGGTGTATCATACGTTAAAGTCGGTGGAGCGGTTCAAAAGTTTCGACTTTTTTAACCGAATCACAAAATTTTCACGAATGATAGAAAGGTATGTCCGTCATTCTGTGAGTATTTTTGTTTTAGCCCCAAATGGGTGGTACAGGGAAGTTTTAGGGGTCCATTGCGGGCCCCCATCAATGGGGCTAAATCCAAGCTTAGATTTTTGATAGGAGTTACGGTTTTCGAGATATGGAGCAAAATCGATCTTGTATCCTTCCGCCATAGTAACACGTGCCACTTTTTAAATACGAGCCTGTACGGAGAACACTCTCCGCCGCTGCTCCACTCATCTGGGCATGACGTAAAGGAGAAAAATGTAAAGATACATGACCGTACTTAATTTTATCTAACCTCCACGTTCTCATGGTGAGTAATTTAAAATGTACTTTCTGTCAAGAATAAAAATGTATGTTTTGCGCGGGATTGCATCCTGCCCCTTGTTGCTATGAGAAAAAAAGGCTACACATTATCGGTTATCCACCTTGTCCTTTAATCGAAACAAACTGTGCTTTATTTGCAATAGTCTTCAACAAAGTCATTCAACATTTACTGACTTGTTGCAATATACTCAGAATGCTATAAATCCCTTTTAGAAGCAAGAAATACTTTTCTTTGTTACAAGACAGGAATCCTTGTAGACCACCGTCCGTTTCCAATAAATATCTGTTTCCATCAGTGCAATCGCGAAGCCTCGGTGGCCTAATAATTAGCATTCTTGACTCCGCCGCGTGGGTTCGCGGATTGAAATCCAGGTCGAGTGTTTTTTTAAAGAAAATTGTGTCAGTTCGGAAGTTGAAACCTTGATGAACACAATATTTTTTTAAAAAAAAGAAAAGCTTTTAATTGAGATTACTGTATTTTTTAAATTTTATAGTCAGCCTTACAAAATAAGTGATATCAGTACGAAACCTCGTTTAGGGTAAAAGGAAGAGTGACGCAAGAATTCTACTCACAAAAGAAGTGATATCTATTTTGCGAGTGACTTTCTTTGTGTCACTATGGCGGAAGGATACTGTCTCTTAATTTTATTACACAGGCAATACTTTCGCCATAGTAACACAAAGAACGTCACTCGCAAAATAAATATCACTTCCTTTGTGAGTAGAATTCTTGCATCACTCTTCCTTTTACCCCAAACGGGGTTTTGCACTGATGAGATATAACAAAAGAACAGAGCTTAGTAGGATATTTATATAAGATCCAAAATTCAGAGATAACACTGCGCATAGATTAATAATATGGTATATTTTGCTTTTATTTACAATTTTGAAGCTGAATCTTCTTTGGCTGGAAAAGAGGTAGAGCCGACTAACGTATCGACGAACTATCTAATAAAAAATTTGCAACACTTGACAAACAAATTAAACTCACGAAATTGATTGATGTTAAGGCATGTGCCAGGCTCGAATCTATTCCCACAAAATTACGAATGCAAACCTCTCACAATGAGCGGGAAAATATCATTGACGAAGACTGGTTCGCTGTTTTGAAGATTTTCGAAGAATAGCTCAGTTTTTTAATAATTTCTTCCGACATAAGTTCTTTTGAAGTCGCGGGGCACATATTTAGTCTTGTCGTCCTTCAATTTGTTGGCACATGAATACACCGTGTTCTGCGCATCAGAGGCAGCACTACAACACATTTCATATCTAAACAATTTCCCGGACTTTATGGCAGATCAGTCACGCCTTTGTATACAGTGTTATTTGAAGACATTATTTTATTAGATATGCATACTAACGTAGATAAACTGAAGTTTAAAAATATATAAATTCCCCAACAAATATTAAAATGGAAATTGCGTATAGTGTTGCTCTAAAATTAAACGGATCGCACAATGACTCAGCACAATCAAAATAGCGTACTCACATATGGCTTCATTACTCTATCTTCTTGCCCTCTATATCAACGCACTTAGTTATAAAGAATCGTACTGGAAAACGTTAAGTCCCAACAGACACAGAGTTCCAAAATCAGAAACCGAAGAGGGTTTTCAAAATTAATGTTGTTAGGATCATGTCCCTGATTCCAATGAACTTCCACTCCCTGTTTCGGGAATCATGATTTCAAATACATACTAACCATTTGTGCGTACTAGATATAGATTTCTCATAATGTCATATGTTTCACTATAGCCAGAGCTTTTATTATTACGTTAAAGTGTTCTACTGAAGTCATGATGTAATTATTACCATAAGAACTATGTGAATACTTTTTGCTGTATCTATTGCGTAAAGAAACATAACACAGAAATGGTCAAACTAAGAGTTTGAATCGAGTGAATTTCAACTTGAAATTGTGAGATTAAGATTAGTTAACATCTTCCTTCTTCTATTTCATTCCTGATATTTTTCCGGAAACCTGTGTCCACTGAACGAGAAGCGAGGCGAGGAAGATTAGAGTTTTCTTAGAGGTAAAAAGAAAACAGAAAGACGATATATAGACATATAGTATGTAACGTTAATGGCTTATTGCTACTGGTGCTTATGCTTAGCAAGAAAAATCTTAATCGGGTTCCTAATTGCAAGGTGTCAAAGATGGCATGATTTGAAGGAGAAATATTGGACAACACGTGTTTTCTCATGTTTTCTTAACGGTTTAGGTATAAAGTTTGCGAGTAGTGTAACTTTTCTGTATTATTTTATCGTAAATCATATTATTTACACTTTGTGAGCACATTGCCATTGCCGGAAAACCTTACGTGATACAAGAAAATGGAAAGCAGATTTGAAATCATCAGACTCGAATTAGGTTTAATCGTCTATTAAAATCCGTGCAACGAATTCATTACAGGCTAGTGTTATCATTGCCATCCAGGTTTGTAACAGTCACTACATACCCATAGAGAAAAGAGGTACATTTATTTGAACTTACTCTTTTGATACCAGTGGACTCAGCTAGAACCGGGGAGCCTAGTTTCCACCACTCCGTATGCTTTGGCAAGGGAATGGACTTTCTGCAGCGAGAACGGAGTGTTGTCCGCCTGGAGTTTTGTTTCTCCGCGAGAGGGCAACATTAGAACAAGTCGAACTTCTACAGGTGCAAAACGCAATATCATTGCGGTGTGATAGTGTCTTTGTAATTAATACTAGGAAGCTGTGTTTGGAGGCCAAGTACGTGTTTTAAGCATCAGGGAACCCGAAAGTGTTTCGCTGATAAAAGGACATGAGTGAAGATAACAAATTGTACGTAGAAATTGAAAAGTGTGTGTCCGCACTGTGAAATCCTTGTCCAGCCTTACGTGTTTGGGAGTGATCAAGTTGATGTCTCAGTGCTATACGACGTATATTAATAGATTTCAACATTCTTCACATCGTGCCTATAATTCACGGAACAAGGTCAGTTTTTGGAAATAATAATCCTTAGTGGAAAGAAACAAGCATTCTTTCGCAGGGTAAGCAAATATAACTACCTGTATAGTTACACATGCAACGAAGTTACGCAGTCATTGTTGTTCAAGAAGAAGAGTGCGAGTCCCCCTCCCCCTCTCCTACTATCAAAGTAACTCAGCATTGTTGATGTCTTGCAAGTGGACAAAAGCAGAAAGGTGAATTATATTATCAAAGGATAAAGTTCATGACTGTGCATATTAGTAAGGCCAAAGTCAGGCAGTGATTTGCAAATAAAATAATGCGTTGCGAAGTACAAGGTTTGTTGTACACGTTCCAATAAGTTTGTATGCGTACAAATAATAAGAGTATTCTATATTAACAAAAATCGTGCACGTAATAAAGTTAGGTTTGGGTCTTTATGATCATTTTAGTTGTGTTAAATGTACACAAATGCAACAGTACTTTATGTATGGTTATCGGCGAATTGCATATCTGACGGAATAGTTGACAGAAATCATATGCTATTTTTATAGTTAGATAAATCTTTTTAATTATAGGTATCATAGTAGCGTCGTGCGTTGTAGCCGTTTCTTAGTAGACTGAGTACAGGGTAATGTTTGTTCGAGATACATCGTGGTGTCCTCCCAAGACCCCCTCGTTCTCTCTATTTATTGACGATTTTAGCAGACTCGTATTCTATCATATAGTAGGGATTTCGTCATAAGATTTCTAGGGCTCACATCAGCGAGTTGTGCGTTAGTTAATATTTTGCATGCTAGATTGTAGAGTGCTACGCATTTCTATTTGATGTATTGTTCATTTTGTTGACACTGCCACTTTAAAAAAATAAAATAAAATAAAAGATAAAAAAGTTATTTATGCCATAAGCAATAGAGTCATTTAAGATACGATTGTTTGCTGTTCAAAGAATGAAAAGCTTGTATCTTAAAGTGGAAGTGATCTGTGAGGTTTCATTATAAATTCCTACCTCACTTCACCCATCCTTACCCTGCAGGTGTTGGGAGTTACGACATGCCTAGTATTTTGGGTATAAAGATATGGATGAAGTGATCACTGATAACTCAATGTATGTGATATATCTGAGTGGTTGAGGCATATAAATTCATGTTATAAAAATTTTATGTATCTTATCAGTTCGAGAATTATACTCACGCGTGCTATAAAAGCAATACAGCGTTAATGTGTCCTAAGCATTTTTGTTTTGATAGTATAGGATATGTGCAAAACTTTGTCAATTAGATACTTCAGGAGATCGTAACTAAAATTATTGTATCAAGTCAGTGTAGGAAGTATCAGTTGTCGCGCTATATTTTTGTTATTGTTAGAGCTCGTATCCTTGCATTTATAAATAACTAGGCACTGGCATATTTAGGAATGTATCTTTGTCATTTTTACAATATATATTGCTGCTATAAATGTCTAGCGAGTAATCAGTTTTTGTCTGAGTAAGTTTCCGTCTAATTATACAGACGATTGCTACCAGAAACGTGCTCTGTTTGTATGTAAACTACTATACTTACATCCAATTATACGGACAGAAGATTTGTAAAGCATTTTTCACTCTCATCACAATAATCTTGAACATATCTGATTATAAGGATATCTGGAGTAGTTAATGTAATACATTTGTATGTTTTGCAAGTTTGGGAAAAAATACAATTTTTTAATGTTACTCAGCAAAGGAAGCGCTCTGATTTATACAAAATAAACTGTATTGTGACGTTCACGCTGAAATGTAACAAGATTAGGTGCTTCAGTCATATAAATATTGCATTTAGGGATAATATTGAATCAATAAAACAATGTTAATTTATCATATTTTATTGATGTTCAAGATACATATCATAGTATTTTAGTTGGCAACAAGAATAAATACAATCTTTTGTGAATTACCATTAGTTATTGCTTTTCCGATGATTAGACAAAGGCATATACTCTGAATATTGAGGTGATTACATAGTCATACAGTATTATTTCAAATATTTTTAGTTCAATCCGAGCCAATTACAATAATACCATTGAGAGTGTCTGTGCATAAGCTATACTGAACTGGGTATTTAATTAGTTTTTAAGTTCATCACAACGAGTCGTTGCTTTCACAATCACACTTAGTGCTTACCAACAGTACATTAGCCACAAAGAAACGTTATAGGTTTGCAATGATATCCTCTCTGATTGATAACAAATAAATCAATAGTTCGTTGAATGTATGCCAGTGCGGAGAATAACACCTACTCCCATTGGTTACGCAATCATGTGTTTTTACAAAACTCACCTGGAAAATTGAATATGTTTGAAATATTCACTTGGCGGAGGCGCCTGCTGGAAAGACGTAAAGTTCACGCACATTTTGGCCGACCTTTACTTCAGAAAATTTCTAAGAATATCTTAGTTCCTTTGGAGAATTCCTTTCACATCCATCACACTATTTTGAAAAAATGCATTTTTGGATAGAGCAGGTTGAAAGCCTTTGAGCCCCGCTGTTTTTCTGTTATTGGTATTAAAAATATCAAGTTGTTAAATTCATTTTCCTATCATTTCAGCAGTCTGTAGCTCCAAAACTAAGCGGGATTCAATAAATTACAAAGACACAATTGGTTCCTTATTTTGATGAGAACATTTCGTTCTTAGAATTTTGAAAAACATTTTTGCACATTCTTTATAAGCTGTACATAACGTAATATCTCAAAATATATTTGCTGGAATTTAAAAGTATATTATACGGTTGTTGAAGCTGGTATTCATAATAAATTTGTTCAAAGCTGGAATAGGTAATTACTACTTTGAGTTCGAACATTAAGAACCTCGGTAAAATGCTATAAAAATTAAAAGGCAAAAAATCTTTGTTATATTGACTTGGTGTGAATGAAATGCAACCCCTAGGTGCGTGATGCCCAAAAGGAAAATAAAAGGAAAACTACATTACCTGGTTAATCAAAGTAGTCGCTGTTTGCAGCCACACACGGCTGACATCGCGTAGCCAACGATTGGATTCCGTGACGAAAGAAGTCTGGAGTCTGCGATACGAAGAAATCCTCAACTGCATGTGGCACCGCCTGATCAGCAGGAAAGGTCTTACCTGGCAACAAGTGATCGAGTTGGCGGAAGATCGAATAGTCAGTGCAGGAGAGATCGGGAATACGGTGGATGAAGAAGGGTTTCATACTGTAGCTCATGGAGGGCCTGCGCCGTTCTTTGCGTCACCTGTGGGCGAGCATTGTCATTAAACATAAGGACAGCATGTATGTTAACCATTACTGAATGCTTACGGATAAGTTTGCGGTGCATGTCATGGAGTTCAGTATTGAAACGATCTGCAGTGACGGTTTCATCTCGCCTGAGGAAGACATGATGGATCACTCTCACCATAGGCCACCATACCAGCAACAACTCCTTCCGTGTTGAAGAGGTTGTTTAGGACACCGTCCTGGACGTTGATCACGATCGAACCATTGTCCTGAACTTTCACGATTGTCATAGCAGATCAATGTTTCATTTGAAGTGACAATCCGATACAAGAAACTTTCCCTCTTATGGCTTACACTCAGAAAACTGCATACCTCCAGAAGACGATTCATGTTGGCCAGTGTCACCTCATGTGGCACCCGTAAGTCCAACTTTTTCACATTACCGATCACACGGAGCCGCCGTCTGAGGGTGGTATGGGGTACGCTTAACTCGTCTGCAGTGTCACAAAAAAAATTCTGAGGGTTCACTTCAACAGTGTTCATGAGCAGCTCATCCGAATATGATGTTGGTCGGTGCCCACAAGACTCAATGTCGTATTACCGGAACGAAGTTTCACAAACCAATGGCGAATAGAGCGTTCATTCTCAATTCCTGTTCCAAATGCACTATTAATGTTTCTGCTGTACATAATCCCCCAGTTTGAATTAATCAAGAAAACTAACTCGCAATTGTTCAACGACACGCTGCCTCCTGACTGTCTGGGCACCACAGTCTGTTTGCTGTATGTATACAGATTTTCTGACGTTAGACGCGTGTGCTCAGTCGATCCTGTGTTGTGTTGCTGAGGTGTTGTGTTTGTTTCCCAATAGGCGTCAGAGAGCAGTTATTTAATTCACACCAATCCAATAATTAGGACCCTAATGGATAGTTGTAATGAATTATGCGAAGTAGTTTTATGAAGTAAATCAACGAAGTATTAATACATATTACGATGGGGATAAGTACTTCCTTCAGAAAATCACTTTGCATGATTCAATGCAGCTCTTCACTGGTCTTAAAACGGACAACAAACTTAAAAAAATAAAAATGAAAATAAGAGATTTTGCTTGATTACCTCTCAAGTTTGTATTTCGTAAATCAGATAGCAATTGTTAATCACATGAAAAGTTTGATAAGTTGAACTAGAAGTAAAACCAAACCTAACTGGTAACGTGTCTTCTTTATTGCCTTTATGTCAAACCCAAAGATTCAGGTAAGCTAGTTGAACACCATATACAAACAACGTGTTTTGTTCATTTTCTTGATTTTACAGGAAAACGTTTTAGAAGTCCTCAATTAGCAGTGCATATAGCTGCACATCAAATAAAGATTTGCTCATACTAGGCGAACTATGCATATTATTTTCATGCATGATAGCGTTTTAAAAAGATGACTGGAAAATATGAATATTCAATCCAATTCTACTACGAACACATTTTTTCATAAAAGGTCACAAACATGGTGAAAGATATTAAAGAATAAATGAAAATGCCAAGGAATATAACATTAGTCTTCAGAAAAATTTTAAAAGATGCCAGATGAATGAGTTTGCAAGGTAACAGTACAGAAACATTATATTTTAACGAGTTGTAACCTACTTTAAAAAAAGCAAATTAATAAATGAAAATTATAGGAATATCTACAGCCGATAATCATACGATACATAAGTTATTTTACTTAAATTTTTTGAGCTCAGGAGCGAAGCTCCATTATATTTGTTTTATATATTTTTCATGTAATATAGTCTTCTATCTTTCCAGACGTATGGCAATAAGTTTTCACACAGTGGTAGTAGCTGTGCTTGGAAAGGTTTAAATGATTTTAGATTGCCGAACTTGTGTATGGTTTCACTGTAACGGTACTTTAGAAATTGGATTTGAATTAAATTTAAGGCCTTTAGGCATCTGAGGCTTAGGCCGAGATAGGTGGGGGAGACGATGTTTGTAGGTAGATTGCCAGGGCCTATTTTGTAGGTACCTTCCCAGCATTTGCCTTGTATGACAGATGAGAAACCTTGGAAAAACCTCAGATAGGATGGTCGGCATCTTGAATCGATCCTCTCGAATGCTAAGTCAACGCTCTACCATAGAATCACGGTCACTCGGTGGTACTTCAATCATATGTTATTTAATTACGTAAGAATGTATTCACGTTTTCACTCCATGTTATTGGGCATTATGCTAAAATAGAGAACCTTCCAGTCTTTCGCTTCAACTAGAATGTTCAGATTAGTAACCTTATTACGATAATTAAGTTGTTAAGACTTACAAGAAACCAAACCCTTAAGACACGCTAGAATTTTGAACTCCTTACCGTTTCCATAGCAATGAGATTGAATTATTAAACACGCAATGGCATATACCGCAGGACGTGCGACTCTTTCTGTGCGCGTTGTCAAGGTTTCAATTCACGCATAGATTCATTGAACGAAGCTATGTCTATCCAGTTTATCAAAACTGTAGAACCCCTTTTCACAAACTCAAGAGCTCGTTCAGGATGTTGATATGAACTTAAGTAAACATATTTGAACACGACAAAGAAAACATTGAGTAGATTCCAGTCAAATGTGATGCAAAGATGTACTTAAATAATTGCAATAATTTCTTTCATTATCAGGGTAATAGTTTCTATCGTAATGACGCCAACTTTTACATATCTATTGGAGAATGACAAAGAACGATTGTATCGATTACAACAAAATTTGCAAACTAATGTTGCAGGTTACTCTTAGAGGTTTAGTCATATGCTCCAACATTGCGTTAGCGCAACTATACGATCAGTTTAATTGTGTTTGTGTACACATCGCAAAAAAAGAATAAGATATACGGGTTTGTTCGTATCAACTTTTAGTTAAAGTAATGAAATTTCCAATGAATGACATATTCCTTAATTATTGTTCTTCTAAATTTCCCGGTGCTCAAATGATGCTAAATGAAAGCAAGAAATGACGAAGTGAGAATATGATACATTAAAACGTCCTCTTTAGTTATACTTTAAGAATTAAGAGATATGAAAACTGGAAGAAATTAACGTGCTTTGTCCTTTTCCTTGATTTTATAGGACGGTGTTTTAAAAGTTCAGAATTAGCATTACGTATATCTGAACATCGAATAAAGACTTCCTTGTAGCAGTCGGATCATCTGTACTCTCTTCATGCATGATAGCTTGTTTAAAAGGCATCCAAAGAGCTAACTGATGGATCTCCTATCTCAATTTAACCAAACACGGAGAAATCAATTTATTTTCCTGTGGTCTTCAAATATTTTTCTCCGCAATAGATAAAAATGTGTAATCACTAAATGGCATACACAACTAACCCCTTTGCTTGGTAGTAAAGGTTGTCTTTTAATTAAGAACTTTGGACTTAACTACAATAAAATATATTGACAATGATGAAGGATAGAGTTCTTACTTGAATCGACCTTCACATTCCTTTGTACTATTCGTAATAATCAACGTTCTGTAAGGAAGTTGTATTCAAAGATAATATTTGCAAGGAATGAAACTCATTTGATTTCCAATTCATAAATATTCATATAGGACACTTTTATTAATACTCTTAGTAATGTGTTTATACAAATATTAAGTTCTTTCATTGAAGTTTGTACACAAATATTATTTTTCAGTTTATATTCAAAGTTGCTTTCAGTTTATTTCTAGACGCTTGTTGATGATATCACTATAATTAATTACATAACGAGCCATTTGTAGGTCATTGGTACTATATCTAAAATTTATAAATGTTTTGTTCATTTTAAATATTAAATTACCACGTCCACTAAAATTGTTGTTTTCAGGGAACATTCTTCGGGACATTGTTCAGCTTAAGCATTATCCTTTGGATTGGAGTGGGTAGCAATCTTGCATTTGCAGCAGATAAAATAAAATATTCAAGAAAACCTTTCGGCGTTTCAGAATGCATTGGCAACATAAGTATACCACAACTTATAACTAGTCAGAGGTAGGTGTGTTCAAAGGTATAATTATTAAGTGCAAATTACTGTGTGCAAAAGTCAGTTCATTAACATGTAATTTTCAAAACGCAATGAAGGATTGAATGAATGAACCAAACAACAAATCTATCTATCTATCTATAAAACACAACCTCCATCCTGCTATAGCAGCTGAAAATTACTTAATAGGTTGCAACAAAATTTGATAAATTAATTGAAACTGGATATATCAAGATTAAAGTCTTAGTAATGTTTTAATCTGATTAACATTTTCATGCTAATGAGGTACTAGTAAATACATTTTTGCCCATCACATGAAAATGGTTTCACTGATTTCAATCAAAATTGAGTTGTTGATAGAGCGGACAAGTTTTCATGGTTTACTTATGTTATTTTTTTTATGTATTTACTGTTTCTGTGGTAAACAAACTAAAATATAAAACACATTTGTGAACTTTGTGAAAAATAGTTAAACTGATCTAATACAAACTCCAGCACTGGACAAACAAATCTGGCTCTGTGACCAGCGTTAACAAATGGTGCTCAGGGTCAGGGTCAGGGCCATGTTGGATTCCCTGTAAATTATAGTTCGAAATTGATTGGAGTTTCTAGGTAACATGATTAAAACATTAAACACGTATTCGTCCACCATGTAAGAACGGTTCCACCGAATTCAACTGATTATGATGAACGAGAAGATCGTTCTGTGTTTCCACAATGCTATTTTTTTAAGTTACTTAAAAATAAACGACAGTTAACAATTGAAACTACATCTAGCACTACAGGATAGCAGTTCAACCATATCCAGCAAAATTGTCAATACAATAAACAGAAAATAAATATGTAGTGTTGTTGAGGCATTATTAATATGTCATACTTTATAGACCTTCAGCTCACGTAATTATAAACCAATCTAAAAACTATAATACACAAAGGTTATAGAAAATATGCTTACATTCTAGTATTTTTATGATGATATACAGGGCTTGGACAAAAAATATAAAAACACGTCATACAGGACACGTAAGTGTGGCCCGCCACTGAACACCACGTGTTGCGGTTGCCGATCGTGTTTTGTTTTCAATGTGTCATGTGGACCTTCCTCTTCCGTCAGCAGTACCCAGTTCACCTGTGAGTGTCGTGGTGTGCAAGTGGTGCGGTAAAATGGGCGACCTGACAGACTTCCAAAGAGGCATGATCGTTGGTGCCCGTCTGATGGAGCTTCAGTGACAACAGTGGCGACCATTGTGGGGGTATCGACAGGCACTGTGTCCAATGTCACGAGGGCATACACAATGCATGGGCAAACAACGTCTGCAAAGCACAACAGTGGTCGAAAGACAATCCTGTCCGATAGGGACAGGAGGGCATTAAAACGGATTGTAGCAGCTAAAAAGTAGACCACTGCAATGAAAATTACGTCTGAACTCAATTCCGGCCTACAGAACCCGGTTTCATCAAAAACAGTGCGACGGGAACTTCATAAAATGAAAATTCATGGCAGGGCCGCGATCGCCAAACCTCTGGTCACAGCAGTAAATACGAAGCGGCGTATCCAGTGGTGCAAGGACCACAAGGAGTGGACGCTTGATCAATGGAAACACGTAATGTATTCCGATGAATCGACCTACACCTAGTTTCCAACAACCGGTCGTGTTTACGTATGGAGAACATCGTCGCAGGCCTATGATCCAGACTGTCTGCGCCCAACTGTAAAGCGTGGGGGTGGTTCTGTTACAGTATGGGCAGTGATATCGTGGTTTTCTGCAGGTCCCATCATAGCCCTGCATGGAATGATGAATGCTAAGGCGTATGAGGCAATTTTGGGGGACCAGGTTCTACCCATGGCCCACACATTGTTCCCGGATGGTGATGGCATCTACCAAGATGATTTGGCACCCTGTCACGGTGCAATCATGGTTTGAGGAGCATGACCAGGAGCTATCACACCTCCCCTGGGTACCACAATCACCAGATCTGAACATCATTGAGCCATTGTGGTCTGTGTTAGAAAGGCGTGTTCGGTCTCAATACCCTCCACCATCATCCCTTAAGGAACTGGACCTTTTTTTGGAGGAAGAATGATACAACATTCCACACACCACGATTCAGGAGCTGTATACGTCCATTCCACGTCGGATCCAAGCTGTTTTGGACGCAAAAGGAGGCCCCACACCATACTAGGTATGATTTTCACACTTTTTCAAACGTTTTAGATTTTTTTGTCCAACCCCTGTATAATGAAAGTGTTCTTAAAAAACTAAAGATACGGAAACTTTGTGAAAGAAAGTGAAATAATAATGCCAGGGTTGGAAAAGAAAGGAATATTTGTTTCACATCTATTCCTTGGTAATACGTTACAAATAACTAAAATATAACACTTTTGAACATTAATTTTCTTATTTTCAACACATTCGCATTACACAGTGAAATTGAGATAAGCAACAAGAAGTACTCTTTAGCAGGGTGGCCAACTTCTTTTTATACGAGGACAATATATGATGAGTGGTAGGGTCAAGGGCCACACACTTCTAGACCGAACTTAAAGAAAATTAACGTAGTTTTTTTAGACAAAAATTATATGTTTTGTGTACGTGCAAAAGTTCTATCTGTTTTTGTTGTTCATATACTATATATGTGCGAACAACTCAAAATAGAGTTCGCCTAGGCTGGTAGGAAATTAATCCCACGGTGACACAAGTTCTGAGGTTTGGAATGGAAGAACTCTTGTAGGACAGTTTTCAAAGTCTCCACATCATGAAAGATTTCCGGGCGAAGGAGTTCTGTTGAGTGTGAAACAGGTTGTAGTTTGTTGGGCCAAGCCAGGAGAATAAGATGGGGTGGGGTTAAAACATCCCAATCAAAGTCCATCAATTTGTGCCATTAATTCCACCTTATACTGTCAATAGTTGGACTGACCACGAGCAGCATGTGGCCTGGCGTTGTCATGGTGGATAATAACTCCTTGGACGATTGACGGGAACTGGCCACTCCAATCGCAATGCTACTCGCAGTGTGTCCAACTGTTAGTAATAGAAAGAGGCATTAATAGTTTGGTTAAGTTCTAGAGATTCCAAGTTAATTATGACTTTGGCATTCCACCACACACTTATCACCTTCTAGAGATGACGTTGTTTGGACGTCGATGGAAACAGTTCAGAAAAGGGACATGCAGTCCTTCGACGCATTACTTTCCAATACAGAAACCACTTCTCATCACTCGTGGCACGTGTCTCAAGAACCTCGATTTATGTACTGGGAATGAAAAGAAACACAGGTCGCGACGCTCATCCTGTTAAGTTGCACTCAGCTGATGCGGAACCCAACGATCGAGCTTTGTGGTAAAACAGTCATTAGAAACGTCTTTTAACTATTGTCCAGTGTACCTAGAAAGTTTGTGCTAATTTCGCTACCGTTGGAGTTGGTCTGTTTCGAATGGCTTGGTCCAGATCCTCTTCGGAAACACTGATCGACGTCCAGACCGTGGTTGATATTGACAGCCTCTATCTCTGTCCCTGAATTTTGGAAAACACCGACACATACTATCGTATACTGCATCTTCACCATACACTCGCCAAATGTCGCAGCAGACTGCGGACGCATGACTGTCTTTATCAAACTAAAAAAGTAAACATCTTTTCTGCTAGTCCTCATGATTTGCTCCTCATCGGACTTCATTTGACCGACGCGATGCTCTATCCTTGTCTGCTCGTCCATACTCCCTGTGATTGCTCCAATGTATCCCTGATTACGTGGCCACCGATTCACGAACTGGTAGTACTGACTGTTGTCAGTACTGTACTAACCTGTGACATGTCAAAACGGATAGAAATTTTGCACTTATCCAATATTTAATTTATGTCTTTATTAAATTATTTTACTATTGAGAGAATAATATGGACTATTTTGTTGTAAATATAAGTTTTTAAATTAAATTTGATTACATGTTAAAATTTAATATAGCTTTTACTTTACTGCGGGTCGAACAACATTACACTACGGTCCGCATGTGGTCCCCGGGCCAGCTGTTGGCAATGTCTGCTCTATACAACCGAAATGTCGCAGAAATTCATTTTCAGCCTCCGCATATATTTAATATTTCCAGGTCCGGAAGTTGGAAAAATGCTAAACAAAATTTCTTATTCTTTCTTCATGACACATTGTTTTCGTGAAAACCGTTACATAAGTAATCGGAGTTCTAGTTTCGGAAATGCACGTGATGCATGACAGTAGGAGATAGTTTTGTCGTAGTTTCTGGACATTTCTTATTGTGATTTTTTTAATGTACAGTATATAATTCATTGCTAACTATGTAATATTTCTATTTTACTGCGCTGATGGTACCCCAATGATTCTATGTTATTATTACAGAAGTTCTTTTCATATTTATTGTAGCAAAATCGGTACCTGTACATACGTTAAGAAATCTCACGGTGCTACAAGGAGTTTATTCGATGTGAAGGCCCTGTTTTTTTAGCTATCTCTGTACCTTACTATCAATTACAGAAAACTTCTGTATGTCTGGATTTCCACTCACAGAAATCCATGGAGGAGGTATCAGCAGAATTTACAGTAATGGATGTAAAATTAGTTCGTTGTTTTCTCGTTTCACGTATCATTGGCTCGTACTTTATCATTAATTTTGCTTTATGACTTGACACTGTGTCCTGGTGATTAACAACTAGAGATGTATTGCTGTCAAAAATGGGTGAAAAGTCATGGCTGTAAAATAGTTTGGCAATATGCTCCTGGTAGTGGATTGCAATGATTTTCGCCTTTCTGTTTAGTGTGCACAGGACAAGGTTACATTGTAGGAGTAAATTTCAAACACAATGAAGATACTTGAAAAAAAAATATGTATATTCAGGTATTTAGTAAGAATGACGTCTGGAATCACATGAACAATAGTAGATTGTTCGCTCCAGACAAATCCATGATTCGTCCAAATTAGTTACGAACTTCCAATGTCCGTTGCAAAACAGTGTTCGTTCAGCTCTCGCGTGCTCGTTATCCTCTCTATAACATACAAAGAACGTAGCATATTAATTCTAGCTTATAGTTCCTCGCTAGTTGCCAATCTGAGACAATTTTCCTATTTGCGATTGCTGGTGAACGTTTCGCTGTCTTCATCTCTTCTCTTTGCGTCGGCGGTTCTCTCGGATCACTAGATATCACACTTTTGGAACTAGGTCAGGGGAAAGGCGGGGTTTCCAATATTTAAGATGCTCAAGGATGGACGCAAATTGAACTAAAGTATTGGTTGTGATTTAACACAACATTGATGAAAATAGCACTCTGAAACCATTGTTTGGCTATAATTGTAACAAAAGTCGTAAAGAGCACAAATGTAGCTCTATCAAGAGGCCACAATGTTTGAGGCCATTTGACCACACATGAACACCAACCAGAGATATCCGTTAAGAAACACACAAACACTTCGCAAATCCTGCATTAACATTTGTAGTTGATACAGGCGCTCTGGTATGTAATGGGTAAATTTCATATCAACATGAAACAACCTTCTGCACACCCTTATTTATTGTTAGTTCTATACGTAGCACCTGGAAATTAAATATTTCACACCGAAGTTGTGAACATCTGCACATAAATCTTTCTGTTCAATCTTATAACTTGCCTTGATTAACAGAATATTTTATAAATAAATATTTGTTTTTTTTTTATTTAGAGCGGAGGTATTTCCCCTGTACAGGATTTCGTATATGTTCTATGCACCCATTGGATGTGTTTTGACGTCACTTGCTGCTGTTATAATAAGTATACTTATCGGCTCACAAGATCCACAAGAAGTAAATCAACAATTTATGTCACCGTTTGCTAAATGGATCTTCAAACACTTGCCACCTAAGTTTAGGAGGTGTTTAAAATGCGATTTTAAGGACAATGAGGTAATAACTGCTTTTAATTTTCTATTTTGAAAATATTGATCTTTTAACTCTTGAGGAATGGCAGAAACAGCTCTCCAACTAGTTTTATTAATATATGGACTAGTATGTATACATTAGATGGATGGATTAGATCACAAGACATGTTATGATCTTGTTAATGAGCTTAGGAAAATTAAAAGTCGTGAGTCGGTTTGTTTGAACGTTCTACTGGTATTTTGAAACGAAGCAAGTAAACTAATGTGAAACAACGCAAGAAACCAAACAAAAATACAGACATCCCAGAAACCTTTTCCATAATTTTTGCTCTTAATTTGCTTACCTGTATTCACTATTGTTTGCTATTTTTGTTTCTATTTAAATGCAGGCGTAACTGTAGAATCGGCCAATTTGTAGGATAACGGTTTCACAGAGACTACGTCTTGGTGGCATATTTATTTTTCGAGTCGTTTAGTTCCATTAATGATTTTATTGTCTTTACGAAAGACCTCCATCAAATTTTCATACTATAGTATAGACTGTTTGGTCATTGTATTTATTACAGAGAAAGAGGTAATACCATGAATTCTACGTATGGAAAGTTACCCAGTGTCCTTACTCCATTCTCGATATAAAGGTAAGCTAAACGGGACTCATCGAAAGTTTTTACATAAAAGGAAAATAGTGTAGATACATGTGAATGCTTTCAGTCGTTTCAAAACACATATCTTCCAATGGGATACCAGACAACGGATATCTCTCTCGAAGAATTTTTGTGACTGTGAGTGTTGACAATACTGTACCGGTGTACCCTCTCCTGCATACGTTTGTCCGATCAACTCCCCAAATACGTTAAATCGCATGGGAAGAGAACAGGTGTCTATGCTAGATGGGCTAGGGCCTCCAAGTTAAATATGTGGAGTGAATAATGAAGTTGATTATCATTGGGGTGACTTTTTTCTCCACACCTTTGATCTAATCTGTACCAAATATTCACATATCTTTATTTTACTTCGGACGTTACAACAATCAGGCTTTAATTTGTCCCTGCATATAAACCACTGTTTTCATTGTCCGGAATAACTACACAATATATTTTGGGTCCATAAATCTACATTGTTAGATAAATAAGCACCAATCTTTCACGGTGTCCTAAAGATATCAGGAAAGAACCACAGAATATGTTTTGACCATATGCATCCACTAGTCACATATCATTTGGTACTTACCAAGTAATTTTTGGATTGACCAGCAAGTGTTGTGAAGCCTTATGCACCCGCTCTGTCAGCCTGTCGAAAACCTTCAACTTTCGCTACTAGTGCTAGGCAAGTTTTTGAGGTGTAGTTGAAAAACTAGCACGAATCCGTATAGATGATACGCACTCCACAGGCGTGGTTAGATATAGGATCAATTTATATCTTTCGAACTGCTAAGGCTAGAAAGGTGGTTGAGGTGTCGTTGTCAATAAGACGAGTGGGAAATTTTCAATCAGAAACTAGTAGGGCTAGAATGATAGTTGAGGTGTCATTAGAAGGTCCCGTTGAGTAAGTTAAAACCCGTACAGAACTTACACATTGCGTGAGCAATTCCAGGGATGGGTGGTTTCTAACTTAGGGTGGGAAAGTTGATTGAAGTATTATTGGAAAGGTCTCGCCGTTATTTTGCCGCTGAACATTGATGATAAGATGCTTGCTAATGAATCGTGGCGGTAGCTTATATGCACACCTTATTCACAGCGATTTCTAAATGGTTTAGGGGCGAAAGTTCGTGGACTACTTTTGGAACTAACATAGATATAGAGGCATATTTTATAAAATAAGATTTTAAGTCCTCAGACTTTTTGCATTTTTCATTTGAATTTATTTATGGCCTATAAGCATCTCAGGGTTAGGTCGGGATAGGTAGGATGTTGGAATGTATTTGGTCAGGGTCTAGTTAGAAGATACCATCCCGGAATTTGACTGTGGAAAAAACTGGGAAAATGCTGAAGATTGCCCTCAGTGCCCCTAGGGCTTTGTACACTAAATCAGCATATTAGCTCTTTTTATATTAAATAATAAAAGACAACTTTAATACGATTAAAGGGAAGAGCTATTGTACATAACATTAGCTGGAAATTTGGGAAACCTGTTAACCAATGAATAAATGTTGAAATAGTCTGAGGAAATTTGGATATTAACAAAACCAATTTTAATTTTCGGGCTCAAGTTGGGTGATTAGTTGAAAGAGAGTGGTTCAGAGCACATATCAGTGCCCCATTCTTTGGAGTCACGAGTTTGTTGATAACGTTAAAAACACATCAGAAATCCCTGAACGCACTTGGAATTTAACGTGTTAACGCCCCCAAAGTTTTACCGCGAAGACCTCTATATACTGTTACTGCTTCGGGTGTGGAATATTCCAATGTACGTTATAGAAAAATATGTTATTAGTACTACGGAAAAGGTCTACCTATTGAAGACGAAACGACACAAGGAATAGGTTTATAAACTCTGGCCTGCTTGATGACGACAAGCCGAAGAAAGAAACAGAATCGTACTCACCTGCCTGATGAAGACAAGCGGGTACGAGAAAGGAACATAGAACTGTTCTGGCCTGCTTGATGAAGACAAGTGGACACTAAAAATTGGTTGAAAAACTCTGACCTGCCTGATGAAGACGAGCCGAAGATGGGATAAACGTAGATGAGCAAGAAATAATAAGTAAAATGCCAAAAGAAAGATAACAATCTATTTATTATCCTGACCTGCCTCATGAAGACGAGCCACAACCTGCTTGAGCCGAAGCCCTAGGAATAATGATTTTACATTTTTTACACTGCCTTATATACCCTTACTTTGGGTGCGTTTGCTAGTTTCGGTCGAGATAAAAGAGTTCCGACGATATAGCAGATGTATTAGTGCCCTGTGTTTTAAACTGTCCTTTGCACACGTACACATGTCATTAAAGACACCACATAGTTTTGAATGAATATTTGGTTCTATATTCTTTAATATTCAAATATTATGTATTACACAACCAATAATTTTTAGTTCTAAAATAAATAATACATGATATAACTAAACTGTGAGTTCATATAAACCAGTCCGGGGGTAACATAGGTGACAAAGATATTGTGCATCATGCAAGATGCGAGTGATGTTACAATGTATATTCAAGTATGTAGTCATCATAATACTATATCTCTGAGCACGTTAATAAGTTTCTATTATTATAAAGTAACCAAAATTATTTTAATAAGAATTTAACCCTAGTGATATACGGAAATTAATCTCCGTTTACATGTAAAGAGATAAACAAGAGTAACACAAGAATGTCAAGATTACAACAGGGCTACATTACGTTACGTTCATACCTTTGCTACTTTTCCAAGAAGTTTCATCCGCATTTATACACTTGTCTATACAAATGACCAATTTTTGTATCCACTGTTTAAAGAAAGATCCAGCCTGAATAGTAATCCTTATCATGGACATGAATTCATTTCCGTTGAAAGTTTCGACGCTATTTCAGTACAGAACAGACTAACGTTATCATGAACTGACTTCTACACACAACACACTCTCCGATGAATTTCGACCGCGTACCGTACAACATTCAACATTCAAAATTCCACTTTCCACTTCTAACATTCCACTTCAACATTCAACATTGCCAGTGAGATCAAGAATCCCTCAAGTGCGCAGTTCGTTCTTTCAGCTGATTCCTTAATACTGAATGCCTCATAGCAGAGGTATGAACGTAACATTTGTACACCATGATAAACTTTTGTTACTTTTGTTTAACTACTTCCATCTCATCGGGGGTTAAATTACGAATTTTACTTATATACAGCAATGTTCTTCTTAAATTTGTATTCCCAACCCGGAGTTCCTTGTTTCCTGTATCATTATAAATTTATATCAGTTGTTGCTAATGTTTATTTGTGTAACTCAGAGCTATTATAAGTATGTTATAAATTCCTTATGTAAGGTTGTTCGCCTCTTAAAAAACCGAACAACCTTACAATACGAAATGGAATAGTGTTTGACAATACGAATTGGAATAGTGTTTGTATACTAGGCATTGTTTATAAATTTATGCACCATTCTTCATAAAAAACTCTGTTAGATCAATTAAGTTAGTCATCATTACGTAAAGAATTTTTCTTTAGATTTTAATTGATTAGGAGAGTTTCTAGTATGTATCTATTTAAATTACCTTTTCACACATAAGGACGCTCTTTCTCTAAATCGTACCCGATATCATAAATATTTACTGCTGGGACCATTGTTGCGAAACTATGATATTCTATTTAATAATAGATTAATGTCTGTATGGTAAAACTGTAAATTTACAAATCGATTCTGTCACATAGATTTGTGCTGTAAAGCGACGTATAAACAATAATACCCATAGTAACCTGTTTGCTCTTATTTCAGGAGGTGTATACCAAAGGTGTTAATCAAGCAGAAATTGAACTGTTGGAGCACAAAAATGTTAGTGAGCATTGCATAAGATTTGATGATGATGATGATGATGATAGGAGCTCCACAAGAACTAGTCATAAAGAAGCTGAATCAGCAATATGAATATGTGTGTAGTATACTGAGAAAAGCTTGCATTTGGAATGCAATAATGACATAATGCAAAGATGTTAACAGTTGTAGGATGTTATAACAAAACACACATTGTGTTTTTAATACACCCGTTATTGATTTACCTGTGAGAATGTTCTAGTGTTCTTAATACTTACATGCTACGTAAAAATATAAGTAGTGTGTGCAACTTAAAGTCTTTCTGAGCTAGACATTTCATGCACCAATACTCAATATACTAAAATCATCTGTATTGTAGTATCGATGCAGCATAAGAAAAACATGCTCATTAAAAAAAAAAAAATCGAACAACATATAAACTGTTTATCAAATGTTTGGGAGTGCATTTTTATAACAGTATTTTCTCAGAAGAAACTGAAAATATTCTGTCATAAGGGATTATATTTATTAGCTATCATAGTAAGGTCACAATTGGAGATGGGCGTGCAAAAAATTACTGAAGTTATTATCTTTTAATGTTTACTTAGTAAGTACGCTTCTATGAAAATCCATGAGTTAAGTCTGGAAGTTGTCACATGTCACGATGTCTGCCTATTTGGAATATGGCTCACGGTGACAACTTAAAAGCTCAATAGTATCGCTGTAACTAAAGAACCGCTACAAATTCACATTGTATTTCCCTTCTCAAATTTACTCGTCCTATAATTTAAATTTACTTTAATTTGAAAGATTTAGAAAGTTGCATTCATATTTCATTGCAGACATATTAACGAAAACATCTCCGCTTAACACTCTTAATAATATGCTGCAATATCTTAAATAACTGGAAGAAACTAATCTTTCTTTAAACTTTTTATTCAATTATACTGATGATATAGTTGCATCTCTTATCCCTCTACTCAGTAGATTTATTCTATTCCATAAACATAAACATTTGCGAACTTACATTCTTTAGAATGAATAACACTACCATTAACATTTAGTCGTAAGAAAAATATTCTAGTAAAATGAAATTTATTTCACTTTTCATTTATAAGCATCTCGTAATTGACCAAACGAGTTAATGAGAAAGAAGAATGCAAAAACATTTTGAAGCAATGTAGAATTATATCTTTAGGAGGAACTAGAATTTCAGGTCTATGTAATAGATTCTTGTGAGAAAAGCGATACGCTTCAATATTGAAATCACTTCTGCGAAATTGTGGAAATGCTTTTAGATTGCATCAAAGCAAATGGGACGGGCTTATCGAGCCATTGCACCTACAGATATTTTTTCAAAAATGCTGCGGTATATTTTTATTCAACTATAATATTCCAGGTGATCAGTTTTATATTGAGGATGCGTGAAGCATCTTCCTCAATGTATACAGAACTTGAATTCGGATTTTTTTCTGTGAAACTTTCACCTCTTAAGTTGAATCATGTTTAGATGAACGTGCTTTGGAACAGCCATTTGTTTGTTCTTCCAAAATTTAAGATGGCCTTATTGAATTATCAGCTAAAACGAGAAGTAATTAAAACTAGCAGCTCAAGTATCATCATAAAAATGCAATTAATATTTTAAGTTATTGTGAAATTCTTGCCGATGCTACTGAAGACATGGAAATGCCAACAGGCAGAATGGTCATCACAAGAATGAGTAGGGATGAAAAAGTAATTCAGAGACACGTACGTGTCATCATGAATTGTTACAACACTTTTACCAGTCCCGTTACCGACAGTATACTTCACAACATTATCAGCGAGACTCTTCAAAACAACTCAGATCAAGGAATTATTGTTGTTCTTTGCAACTAGATGTGGTAAAATGTATGATTATTTAAGGAGTAAAGTTTGATTTACGAAGAAACGCCTTTCGTAGAAAATATCAGTAAAACGTCACAATTTTCTTTGTCAAAATAGAAACATAAAATGAGAAAATATTGCAAAGCAAGAAACCTTTGGTCCTAGACATAAAATTGTTCAATACATATCAATACTTGCAGAAAGTCGGAAATAGAAATTACAAAACATTATGAAATGTGCATTGATACGATATGGTCCTGTTTTGTATCATTCCGATGGAGTGCTCAAGCGACCAAATAAAACATCAATGAAAAACATGTAATGGAAAATAACACTTAAGTTACTCCAGTACTTGCTTTGCATGAGCATTAGAATCGTATATTTATATTTTTGACGGAATCATCATTTTAAGGTTTAAAGTGCCTGTCGCAGATGACATTTTGTACGTTGCTGAGCATTTGGTGCTTTAAAAGTGAAAATCTTACTCCAACGCGTGTGTTATAGAAATTAATGTCGTCTGTGACTGCTATAATGCATCATGGGCGAAGAGCGTTTCTTGACAGAAAGGGATGGTTTTAAACATTAATAATTTCCATTCCAAATTATGATTAATGTCCCCTCCTCAATGCTCGCAACACTGTATGGAAGATTTTTTTTGAATAAGACAACAGGACTCGACTGATTTTGCTCAGGGTTTCCCTATACTCCCCCTAAATTTTAAGGTACACTCCCGAAGAGAAGCAAATCCTGACCTTTGACGTGGAGTTATTAAATCCTTTTGAAGCAAGGTAACAATTAACGTAGAAAGCTTGAAAGAAAGAGAGAGAGAAAGAGAGGGGGCGGCAGGATGGGAAGGAACGTTTGATGTAGTGTTGAAATTTAGCTGTACAAACTTGGCATGATCAGGAAGAAAAGATTAATTGGCGGAATTGCGTCAAAGTCGTGTGGTCCATTTCCTTTACGCAGATCAAATAAAATGTAATAAAATTCTAGCTTCCCACAATGAAACTGAAAACGCGCAAGAATGGGCATCACACGTTGTAATTGAAACAAGTACCTCGCGCAAACAAGTGCCCAAGTCCAGAGAAGGCAAGCCAATTAGACGGTTCCACTGGATCCTCTACTGCTTGTATGACTTGGCGGGCACGATTAAATCCGGCGAAACCTTGTACATGACATGATAGGTGATTTATGATAGACTCCTCCAAGCCAGACCGATATACCATGACGTCTTCCCTTCTGTATATTTCACATTGATGGGTGATGCTTGGAGTCCGGTCCTCCCATTCACACCAACTAACGGACTTTCAAACTTGAAGATATCATACCTACGTCTATCGTCTCATTGGCAAGTGCAGTGGATCAACCACCAATGTATGTATCGCGTACGACCAATGTATGATCTCTGTGTTGCTGTTACTTTATCGTGATTACTCACTACCTGGGACCGTTTTATATCTGTTTTCGTATTTGAGGGGGCATACATATTTTGTGTACATTGTGTTTTCCTTCTGTATACATTACGTTGACCTTCTGCCAGCAGGTAGTTTACTATATACAAAAATAGGTCTTAATCTGTTATATATGGATTTGTACATTGTGAATATATTTTTCGCCAAGTAGGCCCCTATGGACTCCATTAGAGGATTTATGTACTAGTTTATCAGTTTCCCTTTAAACTCTAGTTTCAGATCAATTTGTTTCACTGATTGGACTTAGAATTTATATCCTTTTCTCAATTCCACAATAGCACAATGAGGTGGAGCCCACATGGACTCGACATCAGCCAACGTCGACCTCGTTAGATCTAGACTGGTCTATTTTACCCAGCTATTTCGCATATGGGTCCCACAAGGGAACTAAGTGTGTTTGCTGATGTTACTTTGTCCATTTTGTGTAATGTGTGTCTCACGTGGGAAATGGGTGTGCTTGCCTATATCAGATTTGCCGACTTCGTTCGATTTCGGTCCGACATGGGAGGTAGTTAGTCCTGCACAGCAAAAAGCATAAAAATGTTTCCTTTTGCTATGAAACAAAAAAATGAAATATGTGAAATTGAAATTTCTATGGCTTACGTGGTAATTACATGAATATATTAATGTTAGGTACGATGTCGAATGATGGCGATCGATTTAGTTCAGACTACGCAGGTAGTTTGTCAACTGTTCATCGTTTTGAACGTTAGCACCATAAGCGGGAAGGCGAAGGTGACAGTTGAATGTTTTGTTTCTACTACCTGCTGTGTACGATACGACTGAGAAGAATATTATTGAAGGTGTGTCCTGGGGTTGGTGCTCCGTTTTATGTAATTTTAAGTTCGTTACAGGAATAGTGTTCAGTGGTAACTGAATTGCATAGAATACACATATGTTATATCCAGTGTTAGCTTTGGGAAGCAATGTAGTATTTTTGCATGAACGATGTGAGCAATAGCTTACGAGACTCAGCCAAACAGTTACCTCAATCCTTTGCACACAATGTACTGGTGGAAAACTTTCCAGATATTGTATGCGAGAAATAACAGTGCATAGATATTGTATGCAAGGTAGATCCAGATCGGTCAGCCAGGCAGCTAAAAACGATGTGGGTGTGGAGTAGATTGGTTGGTCAGCCAGGGAGCAAGAACGACGATATGGGCAAGAGGCAGATCTAGATGGGCCGGCATGGATTAACGGGGGACCAACGTTGATCTGGAAGGATTCACATGGGACTCATAAAGATCGACATTGACACCGATGTGGATCGACTTCGTTGCCTACATGTAGGCCAATATTGACAAAATGTTTGCCATTCTATCTCAATTGGCATTAACATCGATGTTGATCTCACCAAAAATTCTATGTAGATCGACATCAGCCCATCAAGTGTATGTCCCTATGTTTCTTAATGTATTAATTTGTGGCCATCCTCAGGCTCCTGTCCTAGCTCTCTGCTGCTTGACCCTTCGTACGTTCATTGTGGCTTTCTCATTTTGTTTTTGGCATTAATGTTTTCTTATTACTATGTAGGTTTCTTTGGTGGCGTCAATCTTCTCTGAACGTTGTAATATCATCCTTTCCTTGATTAACTTAGTAGTTTATATCTCTTAGTTCTTCCACTTGTCTTTTATCGCGTAGTTATGCTCATAGATTTTGGTCAACAAAACGGCAGTTTTCATGTTTGTCAGTGACAGTTCTCTCTTTTTGCAACATATTTTGACATACTGTTAAGTCAAGTGTACTCCCTTGGGTTCTTTCATGGTTAAATCTTTTACATCGTCAGTTATTTTGTGTTAGGCACTGTTTCATGTTCATTGATATATGTGATTAGCACTGGATCTACTGGCATCCGCACACATCAGTTCTTGTCCTTTGTTCAACACAACCAAATTGGCTGTGTGTTGTTGGTAAACTCAGCTAGTGCTTTGGTGAACCCGACCAAATTCAAGTTAGGTTTCTGGAGTCGTAAGGGTCTGCTATCCCGTATTCTTTAACGGATCTCTGATTCGTAGTGCTGGCCACGCCGCCATTTTTTTCTGAAACGTTCTTCCAGGTCGCTTCTCAAGCTATAATTTGAAAAAGAGGAACCACCTTCACCTCTAATAGCTTGCTGGAGTCGACCTCGCTATTTCTCTTCTGTCTTCATTGTACTCTTGTTGTTCAACCTCCACGTACTGTATGTCGTCCAAGGTTCGCTCAGCTCCGGCAGGTCCATGGAGATTTCTGCTTCAATTGTGTACAAATTGTATTAAAATAAAAATTATACAGGATATATTTATAAACAAGGTTTAGTTTTGTACTTTGAAAACAAGTATATATAGCCACCGTTTGCAGTAATGCCAATGGTTTGAAGAAGTCCATATTTTCTAAAATTGTTTCATGAAAATTGTAATTTTCAGCTCGCTGCCTAAGAATAGTGGACAAACCACCACTATTTCAAATAAATGTACTCGTCAACCAGGGCTTCTAGTATTACTGTTTCTTAAAGTCCAGGTAATAAAATGAAAACTGAATTTTACCGTAAATGTTAATCAGTGAACAACCTGTTGAGGTAATTGATAATTCTATGTTGCAGAAACTAGGTACGTCATTTATAAATTTTGTAAATGGTTTATACGCTTTATGTTAATTTTATTCACACATATATTTTTTGAAAATAATTCGTGTAGTTAGCCTCACTGCTATTTTAATCTGAAATCGAATTAATACGTCTGCTGTACGCAATTGTATATAACTTTTAGTTATAATGTAAATGAATATTATTATGAAAATCAATAGTTTATGATTTACTGGCATTTTGCATCGAAACATAAATAAATATGATTAATTCTAGTTTGTCTTGATACCATGTAAACATGTAGTATCGTTGTGTTCCTGCCTACCAAAAGTAGTTTGTAATGAACTTCATTGTAACTACATAAACAAAAGTTAATGTATATTTTCTTAGACCTCGTGAAAATTTCAATACCACCCCAAACGAAAAATCCTGGGAAAATTCTGATTCAGCTTCTCACTACCTATTAGCGGTAGAAATTAAAATTGCAAACAGATTAATCTCTGGTTATTGGTGGTGGTTTGTAACACTCCTAAATTAATAACTCTTAATCAATGTTACGAAATTGCAGGATTTGAGTTGTAATCATGCAGACAAAACCGAGATCCACGAATACTTACGTGTGCAGTGTATCCAGTCCAACATCCCTCTTAAAATATAATAAAATAATTGTTCACAGACAAGGCACTGATATTTACGGTTAGAATGGGATTTGGTGCACGTTTGAAACATGTGAAGAAATTAAGATAAAAGTGGGAACCATAAAAAAGGTCAGAACAGCATCTGAAAAGCTGGGCAAAACAATTTGCAGTATTTTCCCTTCAACGTGATGTCACCCGCAAGTTCGGTACAAGAAAGCAGCGTAGCAGTTCCAGAATGATTTCAAATTTCTGAGCGATACTAGAAAGCTTACAGAAAATGGAATGAAGAAACTAGAAAATTTGAGCTGCGACTGATAAGGATAGAGGAACATGTAGAGTTTACAGTAGATTTTTTTATCCAACTTCAGCAGCGGTCTACAGCAACAGCATCCCCAGATTCGTTCATATCCATATACAACTTCTTCCAGTACCATATTTTCATATTCACATTTGAGTTAATGCTTCAGAAACAATTGTGAACCACGTATACACGTATGTGGCCATTCGGATTTTTCGAAAATTTAATTGGCAAAAATTCTGCCCCTAGTTTCCGAACAGTTTTCTAATTTATCTGGCTTAATCCACTACGCAAACACCAGAAGTGTATAAGGTGCACTTCTAAATGCCGTGAAATTAATCAGGGACATATTAGCTTTTGCGTCTGCGAGCAATCATAATAATAAAATTCATATGTCAGGAAAATATATTCTGGATAAATACATAAATTTCATGTACTGGACAAATTGTTTAAAAAGAGAAAACGTGCTCGTATCGTCATCTCATCATTATATGAGGCGTATATGTGAACAAAAGTCTACGTGAGATTCAAAAGATAGCACATCGACTTTTGTACTCGCATACGCATCATATGTCTGCCTGTTTTGTGGTAGCATCTCATCAACGAAATATGAATCCAACTTGCTGAATCTATCAAATTCAATTAAATTTTAGGATTAGTAGATTTGCTAAGGGACTTAAAAGTAAATTTGTAGCGAATTTTTAGGCATAGCAATAACATTAGGAATCACTAATTTCAAAACAGATTTTTTACCACGCCTGAAGTCACAACAGCTATGAAAAAAATCGACATCATTATTGGGTGTTGGTCAGTATCGGTTTGAATTTTACAACAGATTTGGATCATGGCGCGCTGGATTGTGGATGTTATATGGATTTTCTGTGAATAGTTTTGACGAAGTGCTGATTACCCCGCCATCTTGGTATGGCCTTTCCATTTATTTATTTGGGAATAGTTTATGTCTCGAAGAAGTAGATTATTTAAGTTCCGTTTTCACGAAATTTGCCTCAGTGGTTATTTTGATCTTTGCGTGGTTTTGGTTTGCGAAGTTTCTTCAATATGTGAGTAGAATCTATTATTAGTAGTTTACCATATAAATCACAGTATCTCAATGGAAAATTATTCTGTTCGTATGTAAAATATTGCATTCCTATAAACCAGCATGAGTCAAACAAAACATGACGAAACGCTAGGCGAAAACAGAAGTTAAAAATTACGTTCCTGAGAGACATAAGACTAGTAAACTAATTTCTATGTAAATCAGTGGAATGGTCATACCAAGATGGCGGGGTGACTTACACCGACAGCGTGTGTGGATTATAATTGCTAAAGATGCAATACATTATTTATATAAAGAAAGTACATGGTTTACAGTAATTTTAACTATCTAAATTAATTAAATTGAATGTAGTTATTCAGAACAGTTTCTTTGTTTATTCATCACTGACTTACCTGGATTACGTTACAAATAGTAATAATAATTGTTTATGGGCCTTTCTTTAGTCAGGGGTGTAACCACGGGTGGCACAGAGAGATCATGCACCTCCAAATAATGTGTGTCCCCCCGAAACGAAAATTGAAATAATACAGTAGATATAAGTTTCAGGTACTTTGTACGCGATACCTTAGGTCAATCTATCTGAAATAGCCCAGCTTGGTTTCTCAACACCTTATTTTCTAATATATTTATATCTCTTACATGGTATAAGTATAATGCAAAACGAGAATTATTTATATTTAAACAAGTCTATTAATTAATTGCAGCCATTTTGTTTATTGTGGCACGCCTAAATTTGTTTTAGTATACGTTTACGAAAAATGTAGTGTTTGCGGACAGGGTTATTGAAGGACATTTAAAAAAAACGCATTAAAAAAAACAACTCTGCCCTATAATTTTAGTCTTCTGCATGAAAACTCTCAAACCTAATCGAACTGGTCAAAATGGAATCCAAATGTGATTGTTAAAATAAAAACAATTCAGGATTTCAGGGTGCTTTTTCTCCCGGAAGGGATTGCATATCAAAGTTGATGTTTTGTGCACATATGGTCAAGACTGATATATGCTCCCTAAATATTTTATGATTTTTTGAAACTCAAAAAATCGTATTTTATGCATTTTGGAGGCCCAAAATCTCTGTGGAAAAAATTTAAAAATATATTTTGTCTTATGTTATAATGGCGCATGCCGGATGGATGATTATGAGATGGATTGGTGGAATAAAGAAAGTGGGAGGAAACGGGAGAACCCCGAGAAAAACCACGCACACGGCGTTGGTCTACCACGAAGCCCACATGGCATGAGCAGAAATCTATCCGACTATCCTTACAGCCAGAGGTGAGCGCTCTACCAACTGATCTACCAACTGATCGACCCGAATAATGCTCGTGCGTGCTACGGTATGAATTGCAGAGCGTTATCTCTGTTAGGAGACCAGATAAAACATATCTTACTTTCTTTTCACACGTTAGGCACTTACGTCAGGAAAAAATAAGGTAGAAATTTCAACTTTCATATTTGAATTTGAACGGAGTTACACATTTGCAAGTCGGAGAGGGAGCTGAATAATGCTCATGCGTACTTTGTGAAATGTTATATTACCACCAGAATGCCAAGGAAAGATTTGAATACGTAAAGTTGATCCTGAAGTATCCTTGTTAGAAAGCTTATTTTATACATATCCAGTTTTCATTTGATAATATGACCGCCCTACACTTTCACTCTGTCTTTCTTCATTCCATTAAACAACCATGCCTTTTTATGTAAAACGTTGCCACCTATCTATGTGTATGGGAGGCGCTTAAACAGCTGTCTGCATCTCTTATCACTTATATATGTCAATTATCATTACAACAGTAAAAATTTTCTTCACAATTCTGATGGTAATAAAGTATATCTCTTCTCACAGCCATTCTTTATACGAGTTACCAAGTGACGCACGACCGTTATTCATACCCAATTTGTAAATCTGTAAATCCTTTCAAACTCAGATGTCAAAGTTGATATTTCTATTGTACTTGCTCCTGACATAAGTGTAAAAATTGCAGAAAAATAGATTTTTATCAGAGATACGGATCTTCAATGTTCCTACTAAGAGAAGCTTCGTGCAAGAGCATCATTTATCAATAATTTACAAATTTGTAACTTCATTCAAACTCAAATTTAATTAAAGTTCAAAATTCTACCGTGGTTTCTTGGGAAAGAAATGTATAACGTGTGAATAAAATAGATTTTTATGTTTTGTTCTACTAGAGCTACTGGGCCTCCAATATACTTAAAATAGCTACATTTTTTTTGTATTTTCAAAAATTCATAAAATATCAAGGAACCAGCCTTCATATACTGTATATGTTTAATATACATTGATATGTAATAGTGCACAAGAAATAAAATTTAATATTGAAACCTTTCCGGGGGAAAAAGCGCCCTTGAAAATCAAAATTGTTTCTATTTCGACAACCACATTTGGATACCATTTTGACCAGTTCGAATACGTTTTAGAGTTTTCATTTAGAGGACCAAAAGGTATAAAAATTTGGAAAGGATAAATTTTGCTTGAATATTCTATGAGAAACCAGTGCGTAGGTATTACATTTTCGGTAAATATCTGCTTAACACAAATTTTTGTATGCGCTGTAATACAAAAATGGTCACCATTTATTAATTAGTTGGCATAAAAATAGAAGAATACCCGTTTCGAATTCTTCTTATATACCGATATAAGTAATATAAAAATGAAAGGGATCGAGCGGTCAAGCTGGACAATTTCAGATACAGTATGCTATGCAAAACCTTGTTTGAATAAACGTTGGACTATTTTGGATGAACACGAAGTACGAAACTCTTTGGTACTTGTAAAGGTGACTCCTAAGTAAATATGAGCCTCTGCGACAATATGTCTGGCAACACCACTGTCTTTAGTATACATCCGGCGCTGCTTTCGAAGTCGAATTGTCTTGAACTACCTAATCTAACATAACCTAACCTAATCTATATTAGCAAATAACATGTCACTATAACTTATTATTTTGGTGAACCTTCCGTCAGTCGCAATCGTGTTGGTAAAAGATCGGCTCTAATGTATCAAAACAACATATTTCATTTTAACCCATCTTTAAGAATAAAATGTCGATCATATTTTTCCATTGAATACTTTGACCAATATGTAGTTTTCGTTCGATACTGCTCATTTATTGCTCTTTTCTCTTTCTTAAATAGAAAATTGACGAGTTTGTTTAAGAGCTTGCAAAATACGAGAAGAACGAAGGTAATCCACGAAAACGGCCGCAATGTACCAGTGTGATACAGGGATGTGACAATGACTGACCAGAAGCCTATTTTTTATACATTTTGTTCATACCTTTTGCTGTTTTCTTCTTGAATGTTGTTTCTGTTTTATCATTCAATTTTAGTGTCATGCTGATATAACAAATTGTACATCATTGAAACACGGCAAAAAAGTAGTAACAATCTGATACACTCCACTCCTGGCAACACACACGCAAATAACACACAACGATTTCTGGCCAACTGGACAATAGACCTACTGTGGGCAGAGCTAAAAAGGTAGGCCTACTGTGGAGTTTGGGCCTACTAAGCTGCAAGGTAAGGAATGACTAGAAAATATTACTCTTGTATCATTTTGATACACTTGTGACCAAAGGAGGGTCAATTATAAGAAGCTTGGTTAAGGAAAGGTTGGCACCAACACAATCTAAAATAAGACATACAGTCAGCCTTATTGTGAAACCACGAAACTTCGTTTTGGCCATTTTATAGTAGAGCAAAAGCAACACCAGTTTTACATTGATTACATGCTTTGAAATTCCTGATTTTTGTTTTAAATGATTTTTTTTTTGCGAAACCTTCAAATTTCAGGGGGAGGTGCAAAACTAATGTACTAATATTTTAGTATAATAAGCTCTAAATCGATATTTTCAGTGATGCGGATTTACAATTAAGGTGACAATAAGGAAAGATCCAGCTTAACTGCAAGTTTAACGGTTGAATTGGATCGAGGTGGGACCCTGAAACACTGTTCCAGCGGAGTAATTGCTCTTGCGGAAATGTTTTAAAATAAAATTGAAATATCCTTCTATTTACTCTCGTTTTCTACAAGGGTAAGTAGAAAGAGGTATAGGGGTTTACAGTGAAACTATTTGAATTTAACTTTTAAGGCCTCTAAATAACTTTGGCTCAGGCAGGATTCATATTGATTGGGAAAGAAAGTAAAAGAAAGGAGAAAATCCCCGAGAAAGCCCACGCACACGATGTTTGTCCACTACAAGACTCATATGCCATACGCAGAGATTGAATAAACACAATCCAAAGTGCGAGAAATGAGCGTTCTAACTAGGGTTGCAACCGTTCGGCGTTTACCAAACATGTTCGGCTTTTAAACCTTTTTAGTAATCCCAGGCCGGAATTTGTCTTTTTCTTTAAGAAGTAAGTCATTTTAAAAATGGAATGAGCAAAGTATGACTAAACCTTAATTTGCATTGTTTCTATTATTTGGGGTAAACTTTATGCTCACGAGCGGTAACTTGTCGCTATTTAGTGACTACTAAAATGCGTGATTGTTAGTATGGTCGATATATCGCATTCTTCTATTTTTGTCTCCTTTCGCGGGATTGGGAAAAGTACAAGAAATAGGTAAGAACTAACACATCATCTATAACAGGACAAACCGTACTTGTGTAGTAACCTAATCCTTCACCTACTTCAAGGCCGCAACTCTCCGTTATTCCTCGATAGCAAGTGTGCGCAACTTTAGGGATCACACTTTTGAGTTTCTGCCGTGTGGAAGGTACACCAGAAAAGCTCCTACAATATTCACCGGCTGGGATGCCGCTGAAGCATCCACCAGTCCGGTGGGGGAGAGAGCAGTCCCTCCACCAATTGTTGTACCTGGGAGATTGCTGACAATGTAATCTCCGCTAAGCTTGTGGGATTAAGGTAGTTTCCTCCACCAGGTTATTACTGAAACACCCAGCTTCAATATATCAAAAACAAGGTTCTTTATTGGGGCATCTATTCACATATGCAACCAATTCTGAGTTCTTCCTCGGGGAGGAAGGTAATTTCCTCCACCAGCTTTATGTTATTGGTTGTAACTTGCAAAATAAAAACTTCTTACTTGATTTTCATATAACAGGGAGGAGGGATCAAAAAATATCCCTGTTATATATGGCTTCCGAACGTGCTCCCCCTTGGACGGTTAGCGGTTCAAATTTCCACTAACCTCCGTTATATTTCTTATTAAACCTAGTGGGGCATTGCTCAAAGCTTCATCCACTCTTGGTATGTCTCTTCACTGGGTTTTACACATAACACTGCGATTCTGAATATGGACCACACACACTCCCATTGGCGGGGTCTAATACGTATACCAGCCAGTGACTAAACTTTTCTATACACAAGTACGGTCCTTTAATTATATCACCCATCTTAATTTGATCCTAAACTACTCCGATAGGATACTGGATTTTCCACGCCAGGCTGAGTGTACCGCTCACTGCTTTCCATTAGTTTTTCTTCTGCTTTCTTCCTACAGTCTGGATGAACTACTTCCACGTTATATTAAGTACATGAAGTTTCGTTCACATCCCTTGGTCTGGCTTTCATAGGTACTGTAGCTTCACCCCTCCATCGGTAACTGTTGCTTTCCCTCTTCTCAGATTGTGGTTCGATTTCATCCATTCCTTGGCACACTTTGTTGTTGAATTCTGTCATTGTCCAAATTTTGTTGCCGTCCTCTATAACTCAATTGGGGTTTCTGTTCCACTTCATCATCAGGTCATATTCCTTATCAAACTTGGTTGATTCCTTCGTCACATCTTTGGCTATTTTCCGGAACAGAACGTTTCTCTTCTTTTTGTGCTCCCGCTACCGTTGGCTCCTTCCCACCAACACAGTTACTGTGATCCCTGTTCTTCCTCGTTACTCCATTGACTGGATTGGGGTTTGTAATTCGCTCAAACATTAGTTCCCGTTGCTTGTCGAAACTTGCTGCTTCCCTTGCGATATGTTCGACTATTCACTTCTTCGTCTACTCTTGCTACTTCAAGCTCCTTGGGCTCCTCTCTTAGGCGCTGTATAAGAACCTTAATAGTCAAATCCCTTGTACCTTGAATCGCGACTTCTCGCCCATCACTGCTTCTTGGGCCTCGCGTCGAAACTTATTTTCTTGGTGATTGGGTATGTGTTCTCCTAAATTGTGCTGACTACGCAAATGTTCGCTTGGCTTCTCCTCTTTAACCTTCATCTTGACACCAACTCCTATCACACGACTACTAACCATCACAGTCCCTTGCTTGAAGTCTATGTTCGCCTCATATTTCTCTAAGAAGTCTCGTCCCAACAGTATAGCATTTCTCAGTCCTTCAACAACATAGACTTTTTATACTGATGTCCACATTACCCACTTGGACCCGTAAACATACTTCTCCGCGGACATTCTTTCTCCTCTTGCCCGTATAGTCCACCAGCAATATATGTTGGGCAGGCTTTATTACCGCATGAGATAGGAGACTCGTCACCTTTTACCAAAATGAACTGGAACATAGAGAGACTTCAGCTCCACTATCAAGGAGGGCTAAGGTTTTGACATTCATGACCTCCACTTCCACGAATCCAGATCCTTTAGTAGTCTCTTTATATTCATTTACTACTTCATCCCCATTATGATCACAAACCCACTCTTCACACTCTAAGAGCTGGTGGCATTATGACAAATTGTATTATTCGAGTCCGTGTTTCTATTATGATATCCAAACACGTTATTGTTCTCCACCACAACTTCATTTACATATACATCCAAGTTGGGGTCCTCAGCCATCATACCCAATCCTCTGACCACCAAAGTGGGCTTCATCATCCGTCATTTGTACCTCATCCGGAATTCGTGGGTTTGAACCCCCTCCAATACATGACGCTTTATCCTCCTCGTACGTTCCTTTGTGGGGCCGCGTTCGCCTTCTTTTCCGGTTACTTCCCCGGCACTGACTCAATCGTCCATACCAAGGTCCTTTTCTAAATCGGAAATCGGGTCACTAACTTCTCTCTCTTACTCCTCATTGCATGATCATCTATCCATATCTCTACCCGTTCGGACTCGCTCTCGTCTGAGGGCACTATCCCGACGTATTTCGTGTTATATACTGTGGGTATTACTATATATATATATATATATATATATATA
>JAGDQP010001899.1:0-59147 GCA_022664845.1 Lepisma saccharinum
CATTAGTTCTTCATTTTAAACATTAGTGTTTGGAGAACTTGAACTTTTCCGAGTTCCAGCTATATCCTTATGCCCTTGTGTAAAAGTATGGGCCTGATCCTGCTACATAATACAACTTATTAAGATAATTAGTGAATGTATTCTGTTTTAAAATGTTACTAGGTAATTTTACAAAATATGCTCTAAAATTAAATATACTGGAACTAGGCAAACAGATTATCAAATCTTCGTTGATAAATTTACGAAAAAAAAAATGTGAACTGATTTTCTGCTCTTACTATTGGTCAAAGTAGAAAAAAAAAGGAATTGAATTCAAATTTTGTAGGAGTGAGTAAATATAACCAGTTACTTCTTAAGGTAGGTGGAACACGGGAAGCGACTTACGTCATGCGGTCAACGGACCTTGATTTCTTTTGGTAATTGTTCTAGCTATCATTGTCCAATTCGCAAAGTAAGAGAATTAGCTTTGATTTTATTATGTTGACCAGATTCCATGCAGAAGCATTATGGTAAAAAAATACGTCATGCGATATACATGACAATATTTGGGTCTTTGCTTACCCAAGAATATTTATCACACTGTATGAGAACAATAGCTACATGGATAATATCGATTTAACATGTTGTCATAAGATCGATTTAGCATTCATATTATTTTCATCAATAGCTGCTAATAAGAAGAATGTTCGTTGTTGTAGGTGACACAATCATTCTCATTTCGCCTAACTATATATTAGATATATCCGTTGTATAGGGGTCATTTAAATACACAAAGACTAGCAACAATTTACAGAACTTCTCTTTTCTTCTGGTACCTCTTCTACCATAGTTAGACTTCTGCCATAGACTTAGCTAGAAACTGTTCATTCTACTTTTACTTGCATTAGCATTAAAATAGGTTCTACAACTTCGCCAAATCTGTATTTCGAGATATTTGTCAGTGATTAATGACAACATAAACACAAAGAAGAAAACAAAAAATTAGAAAATAAATTATTACGATTCGGCTATTGCATTCGTAAAGCTATTTTAGAGGAAATTATTACTGTCCTCGTGCTTGCCGTTGGTGAAGATAGTAAAGTGTGAATTCTAGATCAGAGCAGCCAATGTGATAAAGAAATACGTGTACTTGTGGATTGCAAAAGAAAAGAGGAGATTATTTAATTTCCTTCATTGCTTGAGCATAAAGATATTGGAATTCCTGGCCGTTAGATGAGGATACATAATGTAAGATTGAATCCTGTTTTCGTATAGATGAAAAAACTTTATTGATTATTTTTTCAGTTTGTGTAGAATGTGTTGAACACGTCAGAAGTTAATATTCGATTTGTAAGAGGGGCAGGATTTTCTTCTTTTATAATCTTGGCTCTGGTTAGCGAAAATCGAAATAATCCCGAATTTGGGATAAGTACGGACGTAAAATATTGTATTTTTACATACCAGAAATGTTTCCTCCTTTCTGCAGATTGTAGCATTGCACTAATCGAATATTGTAGTTAGTAGTCGCCGTTGTTTTTTTGTTTTTTTTCGTTCATTGATGCAAGTTGTCAGTAATCCTGACTTCTGATTTTGTGATATTTCAAGAGACGTAGATATCAAACCACGTTTAAGTTCGAGATTGTGTAATTTCTTTCAGATAAACCGTTTTGGATAATTTTTTACATTCTTTTCTTTAGTTCACAATGGTTCATGGTGTCCTCAAATCTTGCAACGTTAATTTAACTTATTTCCCAACGTCAAACAATGATGAAATTTTGCATAGCGACGTAAGTCGGGTGACAATACAATATTCCATTGTTATTTTCATATATTATGTATTTTAAACCCATATTTTATTTTTTAATACGGACCGTAAATACTAGCCTGCAACGATGAAGAGTTTGACGGGTTTCAGAACACTTTAGGATTGGATCATAAATCATTAGCTTGAGAAAAAGTATTCAAACACCGAAGTAACTCGAAACAAATTAATAAAATACACTTTTCAAAGACATGCTTTTCTTAAACAATTCATACGAAAAAGTAAAAAATAATTTTGTTTATGCATGACTAAAAAAGAAAAGCATGGGGCGCGGGAATTGAAGAATTTATAAAATGATTTTTTATGAGAGCGCCCCCATGCTTTTCTTTTCTTTCTTCTTTTGTCATGCAACAAACGTATTTTTTACTTTTTAGTATGAATTGTTTAAGAAAAGTAGGTCTTTATTTTTATTTATTTTTTTTAGTTTGAAAGATGTGCTTTAATACATTTTCTTCATTATATTACATATGCAGAAACTAGTGTTTCTTTCGTTTAAAATGTCATTTTATGTTGCATAAATTAAAAGTATGCAATGTTACTTTTTTTAAAAAAATAAAACAATATTAATATTAACACCTTTAGGCATCATTGGCTTAAGGCGCTCTTATACTGTTGAACTTGCTGATCAACATGCTCGCCCGAGTTTGCTCGATAGTGTAATAGCAAAAAATCTGTCACGCTTGCTCAAGGGCAGGCTCGTCGAGCAAGCTGATCAGCAAACTCGATAATGCAATAGCGTAAAGTATACTCGAGTTTCTTCGACTGCAAGCTCGTCGAGCAAACTATTGAGCAAGCTAGATAGTGTAATAGCGCCCTTAGACCTGGATCAGGAAGGCGAAAGGAAGTTCGGGTAGCAGAGCCTAATTTGAAGGTACTATTCCAGCATCGTCGTGTGATGAAAAAAAAAACTAGAGTAAACCTGAGGAATGATGGATACCGTGGGTAGGTGGAGGCTGGAGGGTGTTTTTCTTTTGTTTCTGCTTCAATAGCTTCAGCTTCTGAAATGTTAACATTGTCCATCACTGAAGCATTGCGATAAAAATAAGTAAACAAATTTAAAATGTTTTATAGAAATAGCAATAACATTACCCCAATGGCAACACTGTAAATGCCTTGACTGTTGAGGAAGTGAGCCAACAAATGGTATCCCCTGGGGGCTAAGGGGAAGGAAGGTTTCGTGCGTTGACCCGTAACGGTACTAACCTTACATCATTCTCCTCCAGATGGCTCTCCTGAGCCTCTTCCTCACCTGCGAAAGAGTTCCGCCTGTCTGTAACACGCTTCTTACCAAGGTTACTTTAAAAAAATCTTCGGGTGCAGTCAAAGACTGCTATGGAGCAGTCGGATTTAAAAAAATACGATGCTCTCATAAAATGGTGATATGTGAACTGTACTTCATGTAGATTGTATTAAATAAGTTGTGATTTAGGAGATAGTTTAGCTGCTTTTCTAAGATACATTTAGGTTTTTCGATTTTTGTTATCGATTTTGTGAAAATCGAAGCAATTTTGGACAGATTTAATACTTCCAAGCTTTTTTGTGCATATTTACACAGTTGAATGCGTGAATTGACAAATATCGTGTGATGATATTCACGTTTGACGTTAAGTAAAAAAAAAAAATGCAGTGTTCGATTTGTAGCTAGATAAAGTAGATAGATAAAATTAATTAACAGCATTATGGCTTACACCCGTCCCGGATTTGTAGCTGGGGATGGTTGGGATTTCCCCTTCTCTGCAAAATTTTTCCCTGGCTCTGTTTACCTCTAACCTGGGATATGGACGATCCCAAAATACCGTATAATACATATCTCACTAATTCTTCCCACTCTCTGGAAATTGCACAAATCGAACACTTGAGTATATGGATGAACCGAGGGGGAATTAGTCCAACAAAATGACCACTGTATTTACTATTTAATCGAAGAATTATGAGCAGCACAGCAATGACGACTGTCAAAAATTTATAGATCATAATCTAAATCCATTTTTGCGCGATTAGTGTCTGGTAACATCGAAAGTGATCACTAGAAACATAAATACTATATCTGAATAAGGGTCAGTTCTACAATCGACCGCTAAACTTCTAGTCAGCGCTAAGTTGAGGCCAATGAGAGTACGCAAAATGAGAGTTGGCTTCAACTTAGCGCTGGCTAGAAATTTAGCGGTCGATTGTAGAACTGACCCTAATAGCCGTAACAGTAAATAAGGGGTGTCGAACTGAAATAATTTTTAAAAGCCTTTTTTTTTTCTTTTCTTAGGATTTGCTCTTTGTGACTTCTCAAATGAAATTCCAAAAGCCCCCTAAAATCCCATGTGCGCGTCACCTCCAAAATGACGGACAAAGATGGCGGCCTGGTTCTCAACATATAGCCCAGGATATAAAGGTTTGATGTCGGGAATAGTTAGGGGAAAGCTGAATTTTGGTCAGTTGTTACATCACTACTAGAGGTGCATTTTTCCAAAGCTCCCCACTCCCCGTGCTTCTCCTCCTATTCCCCCAGAACTACAAATTTACAGACTTCCAGAAATTGTATATCATCTCCGTAACCAAAAGACATAACGACATGATTCTTGTTTGTTATAATTCCCAGATATCAGACTACAAAAATGTTTATCATGCTTTTTGTGCTATGTCTAGTTATTTTGCCGTAACTTTGATCAAAAGCGTAAAATAACGATATTTTGCTGTTGATCTTCACACTTTTTACGGTGTGTCTTGTTTTATACCCACAATATAAAAAAATGTTCGAGATAAAAGTTATTGCCTGTTTCATAAGATTTAAACTGATGCATATATCAATATTGTTTAGCAATTATTCTGTAAGCTAATGAGGTAGAAATTATGCACGACAGCACGCGAACAATGCTTTACCTTCTATGTGTGCCCTACCCCCATTAGGCAGTTGTGAGCTCTCGACGATTATGACAATTTGTCTTTATTGTGTAGTGTCAAGTAAAACAGATGATTATATTTTGGAGTCCTTTTCATGTGATACATTACGTACCCACATAGCATGCCAGCATGCAATAAGGCTCAGTCACTTATTTTAAGCTTGTTAAACTTGATATTGTGTTGAAATTAAATACTATGTTGAGCTTGATACTGTGTTGTTGAATTCATTAAACTTAACAAATTATTTATTAGAAATACAATAAAAGAAGAATTGTTAATTTTGATTTATTGTCTGCTCTTAGTGGGATATATTTTGAAAGAGAAACTAATAGTGAAAATACAGTGACGGATATTATTGAGGTTAATTTGAAACAAAACGATGTAATGCATGAAAAGTTGGAAACGAAAGTACTATTCGGGTTCACACTACGCATCTTTCCTCGTACCCTATCCCGGTCTGAACCCTAGCCTAAAAGACTATAATTAAATCTAATTCAATTGAACATAAGTGGATCAAATGTGACGATGGTGACTAGCTTAGTTTTCTGCTTTGAGCTGCTGTCAAACACAATGGCGTGTAAATAGTATTAGATGCAAATTTATACATGGTACTGATGTACATCGATTCACACTTTTCACAGTTACCAATAAAATGCTCATAAAGCAATTCCATCCAGATTTCTTGTTTAATCCAACAAGCCACTTCAAATTAAAGTGGTAAATATTTATATAGTCAGTTGCTTCTTGGAGGTACCTACAGTTTTTTAGTCTATTGAAATCCTCAAGCACGTTATTAAGGCCACTTCCGCACGGATTGAAATAACCATTCTGTGCGTTAATATTTGTATGGGATCCCGTCCACATCATGGAACGCACTTACATTATACAGCGGGAGCATATTTACATCTGTATTGTCAAACTCATGCTGAAGAAACCTCTCAATATTAATTTTCAATAGTACTGCATTTATGAGAGAGGTCATGTCAACATAAGTTTCATGGGATGATGCACAGACTCCAATGGACGGTAATAGATTGAACAGATATTTTGACCCATATAGTCGGTAAAAGGTTAATACTAGACTTGTTTGCATGGGTGACAGGAATAATCTTGATCTTACAGAATAGCTTATCACAATGCATTTGCTGTGATTCAGAAGCATTATTCTTTGTAGTTACTCTCCCCGTAAAGACCTAAAATGAGGTTTTGCCCGTCAGATTTGCTATCAATGAAATCTGGGTATATACTTCAGTTATAAGCCATCCTCTGTATGCTTCTCGTATGATATCGGCTGCATCTAATACTGTGGTCAGTTTTGATGTCATTATATCACTAATACATAATTTTATGAGCCGTCTCCGAGAAGCAGAGTACGTTTTTTCTTCTAGAAACATTTGAAACAATTATCCGATCCTTAAAATGTTATTAAAGATGCTTGTCTGTATATGACAGCCATCCTCTTTACCAATTCATAATATTTTTGTATTCATTCAAAGTGTACTAGCATTCGTCACTGTTATACATGTGCTCATATAACATAGAAAACGACTTTCCCAGTTTCTATTTTGGTCGAGCCACGAGTTGGTTTAGTTCTTGAAAAATCTTTGGAAAACTTTACGTGGTACTGTACTTCTGGTACCACAAGATTACTCACAATAAGAAGAGTGGCCCTTGTCCTTTCTTCCCACTCATCATTTCTTAAGGCACATTTCCTTATAATATTTTCCCTTATTTCTAAAGTCACAAGTATATAAAAATACTTCCTACGTTCTGATGCAGTTTTAATACTGAATTCTTTTCCACAAATGAAGCAATTTATTTTTAAATCGAACGTTGGTTCTCAGGTCCTTAAACAAGTTGAAGATGTTGAACGATGGGATAAATTATCGGTCTGCATTGAAGTAGGATCAGCTTTGATACTAGTATGTCTTGCATAGTTCTGCATGCACATAGCACAAAACGCATGATAACCATTTTTGTAGCCTGTTATCTGGGAATTATAACAAACAAGAATCATGTTTTTATGTGTATTGGTTACGGAGATATGATACAATTTCTGGAAGTCTGTAAATTTGTAGTTCCGGGGGGATAGAGGGGAAGCATAGAGGGAGGGACGGGCAGTTTTGGAAAAATGCACCTCTAGTAGTGATGTAGCAACTGGCCTAAATTCAGCTGTCCCCTAATTATTCCCGACATTAAACCTTTATTTCCTGGGACATATGTTGAAGGTCCGGCCGCCATCTTCGTCCGCCATTTTGGAGGTGACTCGCACATGGGATTTTAGGGGACTTTTGGAATTTCATTTGGGAAGTCTCAAAGAGCAAATCCTGAAAAAACTAGCTTTTTATAAATTATTTCAGCTCGACACCATTTTTGGTCCTTCATTTACTGGGCTATCAAACAACTTGAGCAAGAAGGCAAAGGCAGGACAACACCGGAAATTAATTCTTCATATTTGAATTTTATGATCTTGAGCCAGCCTTCAAGATTTCTTGGCGAAGCTCATCACTTAAAAATAAATAAATAAATAAATAAATACAGGGAGGTCGAATCCTTCCTTTCCGTGCTATTCTGACTCAATTTTACGGTTTAACCCCTAGTCCTGAGTCCTGACACATACCTGAGTGGCATCTCTATGTATAGAATAAAGATCGCGGGCTGTCCACTATTTTTAATATCTATTTCTTCGGATGTTGTGCCCATCGATACACATCATCCCTCCCTCATGCTTGCGACAAGCTAAGGCGTACATGTTAAAGATCCCAGTGATGTAATTATATGGGGCGTTCAGGTGAAACCCGTTCGGTTTCATTTGCTGTGACAGTAATCAATGTTTTTACATGAACTTTGTACAGTAGATACAGTCATGCATGGCAACTGTTTGAATGAGATGTGTTTCTTAGTTGTAATTACAGTAAGCATTCAGGCACTTGTTTCATTGCGAGAGTTACCACCAAATACCGTCCACACAGAATATGGGGGGATAGTCTTTCAACCACTGTTGTACTTCACGTGGTCATCTGTGTATAACACATAAATACATTTATTACTGTCCTAGCAATGGGGTTTCATTTGAACGCCCATATATATTTTACATACTTAGATAGATAAAAAGAAGAACACTTCACAGTAAGAACAAACAGCCTGTAATATTTACTATGCTGCATGTTTAATAATACATTTTCACGTTGTCTTTTTATTATTATTTAATTGTCTAAAGCATTAGTTGCTTAGCCAATCGCTCTGTATGTAAGGGTTCGATAGTGGCACATGGAACTTAGACGTTCGGGTTTCGCTTAAAACTGTTTAGCCACGTCCCATAGAAGTTGAACATCACCTCTGTTTTATGGATGTCACTGGAAAACCACCATCGGTTTACCTTGCCCGGGGCGTTGGTGCACAAACCTGTCTTCTAGCGGATCACTCATCATTAACAACAGTAAACTGTGTGATCCTATCCCATTTTCCAATACTATTAGTTAATTTACCAGTCAGTTGTTTTATTACCAAAGAGTATTATCCAAAAGAATTTTCTAATGTATAAGGTCTTTTCTACATTTGTACGGGAACAGAACCCGGATGCTGGTCAGGTGACCTACAATTTAAACTTGCACTTTCAGAACTACCACCTGTGCATTTGTGCAACTAGGGTATCAGATCAGCTCAACCAGTAAATGTATAGTGGTGTTTAACGCCACTGTGTGTGGAGGTCTTAAGACGGTCTTCTACTTCTGCCAGAGCTAGAAAGTTTACTGTTGGAACTTATGGACAGAAAATTGCTACCGAATATCTTCATTTTCTAAGGAACTGGATATCTTTAATAGAAAAGAAAAGTTTTGGAGTATTATAAGAAGTTTATGCATGGGTCGAAATATTTAGAACGTACATTTGTCTCCTAGTTTTTCAGAAATAAATTATTAAAAAATAAATAAAATTATTTTTTTTTCCTCCAAATTACAATATGTCTAACTTTGCAACCACTTACGCTAGAAAGACCAACTTTCTTTTGTTTTATTCCTTGTGAAGAAACGATTCTAATAATTTTAATTGCAATCATATCTGATACACCAATAAAAAAATAGTATTTTCCATAGCTATTCCAGTCCACTTGTCAAAGGTTTGACGAGGGTAAGCCAGCCGCGCCCCGCCCCTGTCTTCGATTTTAGTCCGAGGGAAAAAAGAAGGGAGGGGACTACACAAATCCCCTCTTTATTCAGCTTCTACAACAGGTGCCGACGCGAATGTAAACATGCTGTTTTAGAAAACAGCACATACCTGAAAAATGTTATGTAGTCAAGGTGAGATATGAGAATTTTGTAACAGTCTCTATAGCAACATCATATTTGGAATGGGGTGATATTTGGAAGAGTTGCAAGGTCTATTGTGTGGTTTCCTGAAAAAAAAACAAAAAAAAACTCCTTGTTAGTTTAAAGTTTTATGAAAACTCTTTATCTGATTTATATATAAAAAATATATCCTAACGTTACTTTTACTCTCACTAACGAACGTCTTACTGCCTGTGTTTATCAATATTCATGTGCCTAATGTAGGCTGCAGCCGCAGCAGATACATCTATAGAGAAGTTCTGCCTTTTTATTCTTGGAAAAACTGTGAGTAGAGACGACATGTAAACAGAAGTACTACTGCATGTCACAAGGCCTGAAAACCTGGAATAACCTATAACTTTGCCCCTAAAACTGACAGGTCCTTTCAAGTCGCTTTGTATTCTCCATTCGTGTCCCTCCTAGATTTCAGTAACTACAAGTCTGACAGAGATGATTTTTACACTGTTAGATTCGTCATGGTCTGCAATGGTGAGGAAAACTATGAATGTGACTAGAACTGGCAAGTCCTTTCTAATCGCTTAGTACGCGTATCCTCCATTTGTGACCCTACTAGATCTCAGTAGCCACAAGTTCGACAGAGATAAGCCATACACGGTTGGATTAGTAATGGACACTGGTGGGAAAATCTATGACTGACTAAAACTGGCAGGCCACTGCATTCGCTTAGTAATCTCCATTTATTCCTATTACTTTGATTTTTTTTTTTTTAAATACGTTATAATTCGAATTTATACGGGGGTGCTTTGGTTTTGTTTATAATAAAACCATTACTTAATATTTTACGTTATTAGGCTAGGAATTGTTAGGTTACAATCTACCTTTGATTTCAGTGGATGGAAAATATTATTTTTAAGTGAGTAAAATCTTTCACTCTAGCTAATGATTTTTTATTTGTTTGTTTGTTTCTCTTCCGAGGAAGTGTTTTAACTACTCCTTCCCTGCAAGACAATTATGCAGAGAAAATGGTTGATCTAAATTACTTCTGATAGCCAGCTGATAGGGAGATAGACAAACATTCTAAATTATGTCTTCGAATTCCAAAAAAATCATCTATCATAACTTTGCCATATGGTTATTATTAGGAGAGAAATTAAACAGGCGTTGGAAAAATGTAATTAATATTTAGGTCCTTTGGGGCGAGAGGGGAAAGACTGAAATACGAAGTCGAGTAATTCTTTGCGGGACCTGTAACCTTATTTCGGGTAATAATTTTTCTGAGTGAATTTTACTATGTATTAGTTTGTGTAGAAATGATAATAGAAAATTAATTCTACTTCTCATTCAGCGCGCAAGTACAGAGAATAAAATTATCTAGCGTTGGGTCTTAGGTCGCCCTGTGTGAATTGATGAAGTCCATAATTGACGTATTATTAGGATTAAAGTGTTGCTCCATAGTGTAGTAGCTAAAGCATCGGATAATAAGTCACAACGTTGCAGGTTCGAATCCATCCACAGATACGTGGAAAATTTTTTTATTATAAATGAAGACGAGAGAGTAAAACATGTCATTGAATAAAGGCATAATGTAATCAAGGTCCAGTTTTTTTCTAAAACTACTGTAAAAATATGCATAATTCGGTTTACGAAAATAGTAAATTTCCTCAATATGTAACTATATACTATTTTGAGTGCATACAACTGAAAAATAAGTTGGGCTAACATTGGGCCACATGTACATTGGAATTACCATATACTTTGCTCTATGTTGAACTTCGCTTTTAGGGCCAACGTTATCGCTAACGATAAGGCTAGCGGCCAATGACCAAATAGTACGTAGGTCGAACAGTACTGAAAAACGTTAATCTAACGTTAGAACGTACAATCAGATTTTCAATGGTCCAACAAGAATTTGCTACTTGAGGTACACACGATTTTGTATTATATTTGTTGTTACTAATACAATTTGCAATATAAGTACTAAATGAAAATTTGTATATTACTATTGAGTTGATCCTTTATAATGCGGCCCTCGCTCTCTTCCTGATTAGTCAATTTGGCCAGCTGCCAGAAAAGGTTGGAGACCCTCTGGAGTGGACTATACCATTTTTCCGAATGATGATTGAATTAGCTGTTTGGGAAGATTGCTCGTTAGTATTTACAGTGCAATGTAAATATTATACTTGTTAATAATTGCTCTGGGATAAATAGCTACTACTGAACTATAATATATGCAGCAAACGCAAGTTTGCTGTAAGATTAGAAATTATATTTTACAACTGTAAGTAATGCTTTTGTTACAGTACTACACAAATCTGCTTTATGTGATCAATAGTGCAAAAAATACAGTAGAGGTATAGAATGAGTGAAGATAGGAAAGTCGAAATAATATATTGCATTATGCTAGAATAGTAACTTCCATGGGGAAGCAGAGGCTGGGGGGGGGCAATCTTCCTCCACTCACCACCTCCACCCTCTTAGCATGGAACCATTGAGGAAGGACACAAGCTCTATAGAATTAGCAATTTTTCGAAAGGGATTCCCAGAAACCTGTCGAAAACGTGTTTCATTCAAGCGGTATACACATACTTATTCAGACATTTGCTTCTCCAACTTCCCACCCCTTCCACTGTCAGGCCTAGAGTGGGGCGTGGCTTACCATCATCAAACCTTTTAGAGGTGGACTAGAATAGCTATATAAAAATGTTATTTTTTTATTGGTGTATCGGATATGTTTGCAATTAAAATTATTAGAATCGTTTGTTCACAAGAAATAAAACAAAAAAAAGTTGGTCTTTCTAGCGTAATTGGTTGCAAAGTTAGACATATTGTAATTTGGAGAAAAAAATATTTTTTAATAATTTATTTCTGAAAAACTAGGAGACAAATGTACGTTCTAAGTATTTCAACCCGTGCATACACTTCTTATAATACTCCAAAACTTTTCTTTTCTATTAAAGATATCCAGTTCCTTAAAAAATGAAGATATTCGGTAGCAATTTTCTGTCCATAAGCACCAATAGTAAACTTTCTAGCGCTGAGAGAAGTAGAAGACCCCGTTAATCAAGGAATCCCTGCAAATTGTGCAGTACGCAGAGACCTGTTTAAGAGATGTTTAAACTCCCATTTTAAGGTTAATGTAAAGCAAAGATCTCCGTATGTGTCTAATGGATTTTTAATGTCTAATTTGGACAAAATTCCAATGCTGCTCTTTTAAATTCAAACCTAGAGAGTTCAAACTTTCAGGGAAGAAAGTTCATAACCAATTCAAAAGTTCTACCCGTGCCGAATTTTGTTTTCTTTTTTGTTCATTGTTGTTATGGATATCCAAGCCTATAACAATGAAGCTCTTTCAACAATGAACAAGAAAGAAAATAAAACAATCGGCACGGGAAAGTTCGAACTCTCTCGGCTTGAATTTGTAGGAGCAGCATTGAAATTTCGTGCAACGATAAAAATACATTAGATATATACGGAGGAAGTGGTGCCGTCTTTTGTTGGAGATATTCGCTTTACATTAAGCTTAAAAAAATGGTCGCTCTAGTGACGGAATTCGGTAGAGCATTTGGTCGATAACTGGGATATTCGGATTCGATTCCCGGACAGTGCAGCTACCGTCTGATATTTTTCATCATATGACCTTTCACATGTTCTTGATGTAGAGGAATTTAGCACTAAACAACTAGTTTTTTGTGTTGCGCAGACTGGGGTTCTAAAATACTAGTACTCATTGAATTTCACTGGACTTTTTTGTCAAGTATGCAAATTTGACATTCCGTCATCCCTTTCCTTTTTCTGATTCATCTACATAGCGATTTTGAATAAGAAATGCGTGCTTCCTAAAAGCACACCTTTTTTGTTATAAATGAATGACCTACAAAAAAAAGTCTGAGAGATGTTATGAAAATGTAAAGTTAAAGAGGAAAACATTTTGACCCCTGAAGTTTCCTTGCCCCAGTAGGTCAGGTGAGAACCGTGATCTGACCTTGGAGATTGGAGCATCCAGTAGGCCAGTGATATTCCGTGTTTCGTCTTTGCGTGTGTTTCAGGCAAAAGTGGTCAGTCAGGCAATGTCTGTATCAACAGTGTATTTACCTAGTCTTATGACTTGAATAACAAAAAAGTATGATCTGCTATAATTGCTAAAAATCTTGCTTTATAAATTAAAAGATTCAAGTTAGTTTTATTTTATTTAGTCATTCCAAAACTGAGATTCAAACCCACGTCAGCGAAGAGAGTGGTTGGCAGATTCCTCATACTGATTGGCCATGTTGTATTGTCCTGAACTACACAATAGTCATAAGCCAGATGGTTTCATTCATTAAAATCCTCTTTTCTGGATTTTGGCTTTCTACCATATTTTGTCACAGTCGTGACCTGAAATTGTCAAATTTTCAATGTGCAAGACTGCAAGATCAAGTAAATAGCAAGAATCAAACACGTATCCAGAATTTGTTTTTGGGAGGGGTCCAAGGGCTTTCGGGGGGGGTCCAAAGTGTGTGTGGGCATGAAATGTAAATTAAATATATATATAATTACGCCTGAAGTAATACTACTTTCCCATAAAACTCTGAGTTTGCGGGGGGGGGGGCCTCCGGAACTCCCAAACCCACCCTCTAAATACGTGCTTGGTAAGAATATATAGCTAGGCCTTCTGTCACAGTTATTGCTTTCCTATAGAATATCCTCTGAAAGTTAGTCGATCGATTTCTGTTATATATTTTTCTATCGGCTGGACAGATAGCTGATGCAGGAATTGACTTGGCGTCCCTTGGTTAACACACTTTCTTGGTCGAGAGAGAGAAGATAGCGACCAGGGTCAGAATATGACCAGGTCTTCGCTTGGTGAAGGAAGGAAAGACCTGAAAAAGCTCAATCAAAATGGCTGATACAGTAGTAGGAGAGAAACAAGTCTGCTTCCTCAGTGCCGATTTGAAGTCCATAACCGCAGGCATTATACCATGGGGGCAGAGTAAAAAAAAAGCTGAATAGCTCTGCACTAGAACTATTGCTCTGCTGCCTTTCGTTCCATGACCATCAGCAATTTTGTCAATAAATACAGTACTTACAGTCTAATCTAGAACTGTAGATACGCGTAAAGGTTATTTACCGTGCGTCCGTGGCTCAGTGGTAGAGCGTTGGCTTAGCACTCGAGAGGTTCTGGGTCGATCCCAGCGGCCAACAATCCTGACTGAGGTTTTCCAGATTTTTTCCTCAGTTACAACAGTCAAATGCTGGGATGGTACCTACAAAATAGGTCTGGCCGTCCACCTTCCCTCGTTCTCTCCCGGCCTGAACCTCAGCAGTACACTATATCATATAATCGTGCATACTACAGTACTTACCCTCAACCGGACAATTTTTAATGCATCACTTACCTGTAAAAAGAACAGAAACACGAATTAATTATATTCCTTCACGGACAGAAATCAATATAAGTCAAATCTAAGAAATTAGTCACAATTAGTCATTATTCACCACCTTTACATTTTCACTACCGGTACATAATCTTTGATGATGAGTATTAGATGGTTCAATATTCTAGGTACGGTTATAGCAGAACCGCTGGTATCCATCTTTTGAAGAGAAACAATTTTGAATACTGTGCAAGGACAATATCGTCTACCCCTTTTTCACATCTATTCCTGTAGGCTGTAGTCCCAAAGATCTGGAAGAGCAGAAGTCAAGTTACATAAAAGCTGCCTATAAAAGTTTATTTCCTAATTATTTTTCTTTTCTCCATCCACTATGACTTCGTTCTAGTCCTTCGAACAGTAACAATCTTATTGAATTCGGAACACACCGTGTCTTTCTGGAGTCGTTAATTCTAATATCCTATTAACTTGTGCCAAGTATATCATGTAGGTCACCTCACTGAGTTTATTTCTGTTTCCACTTTTCGGTACAATAAAAAAAATCCTTTTATAGAACTTTTCACCTGCTATGTCATATACTATAATGAGTAATATGCGGGCGACCACACCATTTAGTAATACGGAAACAGATCTGCTTTCAGGTACTGCATTTCACTTCCGTATGCGCTCTGAATGTTAACGGCTCATATAACAATTATTTTGTTACTAGAAGAATTCCAGTGCTGTGTCAACTTATTTTAAAAGCAATCATGTAACTCATCCCATATTCATGAATGTTATCACAATTTGTCTTCGTTCTCATAGTGTACTTGAAGGTTCAGGGAACTTATGTTCAATGGTAGACGTTGTCGTAGCTCTCGGGAGGTCGTAAGTTCAATCAATGCCGGGATTGTACCTTCAATTTAGGCCCTGGCCAACACCTTTCCGCATCCTTTCCTCTTCCCTATCCCGGTCTGAGCCTTAGATGCCTAAAGGCCATAAATAAAAATGAAATTCAGGGAACTGAAATTAATGTCAAGTTCGATTTAATAAAGATGATAAGTGGCCATAACCACAAGCACAAATCAAAACCTTATCAGGTAGTCGTATACGGTTGATTTAAGTTAATACTGAAATACATTGATACTAATTATAGTGATATACACTGAATATCCGTGGACTGAAACACGTGCCTGACGGTTTGATCTGCCTTTATTGTGCAACTGCGGCTTGCAGACGTCGGGAAACAGATCCCTGAGCATCTCGACCAATGCTTGATTGATTTTCTATCAGAACTTTTATACCCTCTTTGTACAAGACTCATCCCCCGTGACCCAGTGGTTACAGTTGCCGATTTCGGATCAGTATTGGGCAGATAGGCAGATTCTAGTCCTGCTGTAGGTCATTCAGGCAGGGTTTCCAGTGTTTTACTCAATTATATCTCATGGATGCCTGAATTGTACCGAACCGAAGATCCTGACTGCTTCCTCCCCATCCTTGTCTCCGAGAGAATGCTTGCCGAGGGAAGTCATCCCTCAGATAATAAAGGGACTTAGGTCACAGCTGTCTAATCCAGAGAAAATAAATTACAGAAAATTCAAGTTTGGACAGACACATAACCAATTTTAATCTAAAGTGGGCCCAGATTCAATTCGTGTATATTCGCATCTGGCTCTCATTTATACAGAAATGAATTACCGCTTTCACATCTCGAGTTTTTCGCCAAAAGAAAAGAAATGTCTGCTTCAGTACTACAAGTGCATAAGAATAATTTCGCTTTCCTAGCGTAAAACTCTTCCCAGAAAAATCGTTAAACCGTAAGGAACTGTAACTGTCACTGACATCGTCCTATATTATCCTCTCCCATCTAACAAAGTGTAATCTGTGAGACTACACAATGCTCACTCGACCTCATCAGTCTTTAGTAATTGACTCTGTTCCCTTTCTCTTCCAAATGAATTTAGAAGAAAAGAAAAAAAATATGATGATAGAAGTAGTGATTCCTCTTCTCTCTGGGTACGCAAATGACCAGAGTTTTCCTTTTACGCTTGACTTACCTAATGTTCGGTAACTTTTTTAAGCGACCTTTAGATAAAATGTTTGTAGCGACCCATTTTAAATTAACATAGTGAACCCACATCTGTTGTAAAGCATATAACACTTGTAAGTCGATGTGAAGCTGTAGTTGGCTTCCCTAATCAGTCTGGAATTAGCCGTGGTCCATTGGCGAAGGTCGCTGACTTTATATCAGCAGTGGGAAGACGCCGCAGTTTCCAATTCTATACACACCGGCCAGCCTGACTGAGAATTTTCAAGTTGTTTTTCAAGTAGTCCCACCAAACGAATACCGTGCGATGGTAACTAGAATATTTTTACCGGAAGATGTCTGTCACATGTTAATCAGGGTGATTTAAGTCCAGCTGATGCCCTAAGCACAGCCTAAAAGATTCAAAATAAAGTTTTATTTCAGTTCAGACATCAGGACTTTATGCAAACTTTTACGGGAATAAATTATTTTTTAAATCAGATGCGAAACTTGGTCATAATTTTTACCCACATTTTGTTGACTTCATAGAATTTAGTAAGCTTCATTTCGTCGCTGTCGTTAAATTGGTTTCTTTGTCCGCGGTAGGAGAAAATGAGTTATAGAAAGTCCTCCTCCATTCAACGTGGTATTCCAACATTCACGTCTAAGTTACTGAAGAAAATCCTCAGAATAGACCATGAAATTAGAATGTTACTGGTATGACTTGCTGCACGATTTACTGTTGGTCGTGCAATACGAAGTTATATATGCATACGTGGCACTGACGATCAAACCCGAAAAATCGCAGTGATATCCAGCAGTGACGGGTCCAGGGCGATCCAAGTATCGGAGCGTGCGATTCTGTGGAAAATAGGAAGGATTGATGAAACCCACCAATTGTCTCACAAATCTACGAGTTAAAGATAATATTTGACAATGATCTCGGCAATGAAAGAAAAAATGATCTGGGCAATGTTACACCAGCCCAAAAAGTCACACAAATTTTTCAATGACTTGTCATCTAGCGATCGCTTATAAGGCGATGTTTCAACATATAAGAATTAATCGTACATTTCTTGATTAGTACATTTACGCACTAAAAAGAAAGGCACTATTTATGTAACTAGCGCTAAAATACACAGTATTTATGATTTTTGTCACTGTTAATATAACTGATCTTTATTATTTATAATGATATTAGTCACACTCACTATTGTTACACACGAATCCATGAAAAACACAATTATGTTCACCCTGTATAAAAGTGCTTCTATTTATTTATATGTACTAAATTGCTGAAAGCAAAGCGCTCTCAGTGATTACAGCAAGGTTATTCTGCGTCAATAAAACCGCGATTTTTTATTATTATTATTATTATTATTATTATTATTATTATTATTTGTAGATTTGCAGTAATGCCCTAACAAAAACTATTTTTTAGGCAGATGTTAATAAAAGCGTATCTAAGTATTAGTCCAGTAAGCTAGTTTGATAACCCCGTAATGGATCACTTCAGTGAAGTTGTTAGCTTACTCAAAATTACAACATTTTAGTATGTTCTTTTGCGTAAAATGTAAGCAAATGTGTGAAAGGAATTTGAGCTTCGTTTAAACGTGCTAATTGCGAATGCGTTACGGCAAATTTAATCGTTAATTACAGTAAGAAACGTGTTCTTTACGTGGAATTTTCAAGCGTGTTTGGGTGGGCATACTTGATGAAAGTTTGGTCTTTCTTTCTTGTTACTCATTATCTGTAGAAGGGAAAATTAAAAGGAAAAAAGTAGGACAAGATTTAGGAAAGAACGTCATTAATCTTCTAAGAGGAAGAACTGATTTATTTTGTCATGGTCATTATAAAGAAACAACGGATGCCCTGAAGAATCACACTCACTTAAAGGAACCGTGTCGAGGTGTTGGTCCATCATGGAAACCTCATTTGTATGTTGTTGGTGTTCGTCTGTTGTAATAGCATAAAAGAAGTAAACAAAAAAAATACTACTACTAGGCATTCGGTTCCTTTTGATTTTTTTAAACAAGTAGCTACGGTATTATCAACCTAGTAAGCTGCGGTGGGTTAATAACACTTGACATCAGTAACCTTTGTACACGCTAGAATCTCCAAAGACCTTAAATTTGAACTCGTTCCTTCCTTCTCCCCTCTTGCGTGTCGGAACGTCAATATCAGGTATCTTCGTGAGAGTTTAAAACATCTGAAATGTGAATCTAAAAAAGAATTTTTAAAATCGACAGGGTGCAGAGATTTACGTAAGGTCTCTTATGTGCTGTTCGTACAAAAATGTCGCGCAGCAGATGTCTCAGGTGCCAATGTTACATGTCATAACGGAGATCTTTGGTTCTGAAACCGTCACTTTTGCATCTGTAAGTCCTGGGATCAGCTTAGTTTGTCTTCGGGAGCAACGCTCTTCTGACCATTGCCAGATCTAGAAATTTTCCTATGGGGGGGGGGGTTAAAGTTAATTTTGCCTCCCTTTCCAACTTTTTTTTTTAAATCTAAACAACACGACCGGCCGACGCGACAACCACAACATTGGCGGCATCAAGATAAATTTGGTGGCATTCAACGCGGTGAGGACTCACTGACGGATTACTGAATTTGTCCTTCCAACGCCACTGAGAACTTCCGGCTCACAAAGAGCCGACGCCATCTTTGTGAGCAAAGATTTTCGCGCTCACTTCTGAGCCGGACCTCCCGGAAGTGCGGTTAGTGCGACTGCAATATGGCTTCCGGCGGAGAGGACTATAGTGTCACTTACGAATTTAATAGTAATTATTTTGAAATAAGTACAAGTCATGCCTATTTAGTGGTCTTACCAATTGCCTTACAGCAGGTAAGACCACATTGATATTTAATCCGTCGTCGATAAAAAACGGTGACATATACCTCACATCTTCCCGATGCGTCATGTTTATTACTCTTTGTGCTGTGCGATATTCAGTTGTTCGTGGAACTTCAACCATACGCTTTATAAAATTCAACTGTTTGTTGAGCATAAACGAAATTTGGCATCCGAAGGATCTGCTGTGAGCGCTCACTCACTGGAGATCACTCTCACTGAGCCGCTCACCGCGCTGAATGCAGACAAGTCTCGCATCACGTAGTGTACTTTTGTTATCTCCTCTGCAGCCTGTCGTGGCATCGCTATTACTAACTCCAGAAAGGCAGTAAACCTGGCTATCTGACTTGAATCGCGGTTTCGAATTTTAGAGATAAAGGTAGGTTGTATGGAATAACGTACAAAATGTCTTAGCGCGCCGGTATTGAAATTTTGAACACGTTTAGGCCAATTTCAATTTAATAGGCGATTTACTTCCTTTTTTAGCTGTTTGCCGCCCTCTAAACGTGCCGCCCGAAGCGCTTGCCCCCTTTTGCTACCCCCCTAGATCCGGTACTGCTTCTGATCTTCAATACTGTTTGGATCCGGTAATTTTTTTCAGCCTGTAAGACGTTGGACTTCTAGCTGATCTTAGTTTATTTTATTATATACATAATTTGGATCAACCCGTATTCAAATCTAGATCAAGCTTCTCTTATTGTTTTCCTCTTGTTCTCAGTATTCCTGGAAACTAAATGGTGGCTATTTTTTTATTAGCCAAGTTCCTGGAATTACCCAGGCAGGAATGTTTCAGAAAATTTTAACAGTGTAAAATTAGTAATCTGCCAGTAATTTATTATGGCATATTATTGTATATCCTTATATAACCTATCTAACGGTCATCATAGAAACAGTTCCAATTCTTTTAGTGTGTATATATACAATGGTCAGTAAATTAGAAATTCTGGTGACACACAAGAGAATTTTGTTTGTAACAGCTGTTCAGCATCACGGAAGCGATAAAACACAAGAATGGTGTCTTTTGCAAGGTCACGTTTATTCAAGTAGTAATGATATGTCCTTTTAAGCTGCGCGAAGGAGACCGTAAAATTACATTTTATGTGCCTTTTTTTTTTTACCTATCCCATGTACTCTGCTTTAAAATGTTTGAATATGGTCGTAAAAAAAAATCAAATAAACAATGAGTTAAATGTTCTGTAGTAGTTGGTCCAGAAACAAAAAAATATATGTCCTAACATATAACGGGATTTACTTATGCATAAACATTGTCACTTGTAAATCATAATACGTATGGAAATGAGCTGTCGGTAGTATTGTGTTGTTTGTTCTCTGCTAATGGAAATGGAAAGTGTTGTGTTGGAAAGACTATAATGTAGATCAACCGGAGCAGTAGATGGATGAGTAGAATACATTTCTGAAATTGGTTGTGTTATGAATGCTAACTAGGTAGAAAACATTATTTATTCTTTAGTACAATTGCACGTAAAAGGAACGTGCCTTGTCCCCGCACCTCTTGGTGTTTCTCAGTATGCGTGCGAGACATTGACCCTTTGTCTGTTGACCTCCAAACTAGATGGCCGAACACTTATTGAGAAAAATAAAATGTTAGCGATTATTAAAACACTAGTTGATTGCGAAGTTGGGAAGTGTTATAATAATTACGTTGAAGATAATACATACTTACATGCTAGTAATAACATGTCATGCATGTAACATCTTTATACCGGTACTTCAACATCAATTAACATGAAAAATTCGATTTTATTAGTAAAGTCCTTTAACAGAGTGATATATATGCTTGTGAGTGTAGTATGTCACATATAGATTCCCTAAAGAATTTAATGTGAAATCTTACTGCTAAAATATAATTATTGTTACATTTCGTGATGTAGTGGCTAGGAATCAGCTGTGGGACGGTCGAACGAGTAGGTTAGAACTATACTTCGCAGTCAAGCCTGGCAGTTACCCAGATGGTACCAAAATTAGAAGTCCTAACCGCTTTTTATCTCATTCACGTGCTTACTTGTCGCTTGGTTGGAATGGATTGTAGATCTCAGTTCCTCTTCAGTACAGAAATATAAATTATAATAACACTAGCACAGTCTGAGCCAGAATTGCCGAAAAGCAAAATTCAATAGCAGTAGGAATAACAGAAGGGGTTATTCAATTTTTGTTTATCTGCTTAATATAATATTGTTTTGAATTGCTATCTGAAGCGTCATATGAAAACTTCTTACCAAACATCTAAGTTTGTTTTTTTAGTTCTATCCCAAATACTGTTTGGAAGAAGAAATATTGTCATGTGACTGGACGAGAATCGGCATGGATTATTGCAGAATTTTAGAAAGGGACTTGATTTTAAAGAAATTTGGAACGAACGAATCGAAGAAATAATTTCTGCCTGAATTAATAACATTTATGATACACTGGATTACATAATCAACATTTTGAGTGTTTATGTATAAATCTTATTGTTACGTTGATGACAAGTATAGTTTCACTTTACATAATTATAACACAGTAAGGAAGTGTAAATTACAGACACAAATCTTTTTAGTGCCTTAATAGATTTTTTTAATGAAAATGAAGTTACAAAGAATAATATTATAGAATAAATAGCTAACATAATATTGTATTAATTTAACACAATTTTAAATTTTATGTTGAATTTCGTGATTGATACTAAATCATGTCCTTCCCCTCCCCAAAAAAAATTGTGTTTTAAATACTGTAAATTTCATCCTTAGCCGAGGTATGCTTGAATTCATTGATTTCAGCACCGCTTCAACTGAAGTCAAAACTAAATTACCGCTTGTGCTTGTAAAATCATCAGCGTGCATTCAATGAAATATTGCTATCTGTGTTCTTCCAATTGTTGAGTGTTACATCTGATAATGTGAGCAGCGTATGTAGATATTGTAAGTGGTAGCACGTGTCTGCTCTGTTGGTCACAGAGAACAAGTTTTTACCCCTGCAGGAGAAGAGGAAATGTGTAGCAACATAAAACATTCATTCACTGTAGCCAGTGGTGTTAAGTAACCCACTTTACGTTAACGATGTGTTTAAGCAACGGGAATCTTTATACGAATTGCCCTAGTTATCTCAAAGAGAAGTATAATTTCTTCGTTTATATGCATCATACCTCCAGGGTGGTTGTATGTCAAGATTCGCTTGGAGATGTCTTCCCATAAGGAATACTCGTAGAAAGACGTGGAAAAAATTAGCTACAGGATCATCATCTTAGCTTATGGTCATCCTGGTTGTGTATATATTGGAATATGGTACTTACTAGTGATAACCTCCACTTCAAAGAAGACTATGCGATGAACTTAAAAAGCTTCAATGTGAAACTTATTAAATGAATCAATAAAATAAATATTAAGAGCAGTCCTTAAAGCTGTGACTCAACCGGGGTGCTGCGAATCGAAAGAGATTATTGTATTTTGATTTGGCATCAGCATACGATCAAAAATTCTCCTGCCGTGAAATATAGAAAGAGAGGGAAATTCGATCCGCAATTAATGTTGTCATTGCTGCCATATTTGTATTATTCTTTAAATTTACAATGTTTCAGTGTTTTGGTATAAATATCATTCATTGGCATAACAACAACAACAGAACCGTATGGGATTCATCCTATTGTGTTATACGCACATTGAAATAAAACACTAATAAAATGCACTTAGTTACGAATGTGATGAATCTGTATAATGTTTGCATGATAGTTGCACAGTTTGCAACTGTGTTTAGTTAGTTGAAATGCATTGAGATGTACATTGAGGTGTATATTGATTGTGATGTGCAGATTTGAGTTTAGAACTCATAGTGCTTAAAGCATGTGTCCATTAGGGTATGTCATGTATATGCATGTTTTATTTTCGACTTGGTGTGTCAGTTTTCCTATGTATTGTCTAATTGTAAGTAGATTGGTTAAAAAAAATAATATGGGAAAGTCTTTTTAGCTAGCGGGAAACTCGTTTCTTTTTTTCTAAATAATCAAAATTGACTATTTTCATTGCAGCTTGACATGCACAGCATAACATTTTGTAAAATAACTGATATCAATTGCATACACGTATAAAAGTTTGACAAATGTTTTAAGTTTTATTTCAGGTTATTTAGATGCGGAGTAAAGAGTTAAATGTAATTTATAACCCTTTTCGTTTATTAAAATAGGTGTATTCGTAATTAAAGCAATGTGTTCTTTTCTTTCAGATAAGCAAGATTACTAGCAAACTTCTGTTTCTTTTGTCTTTATAATTATTAAGTGGCACAATGGCATCTTCTATGGCTAGAAAAACAAGACATTATTTTAACACTAAGCTGAGTGAATATCTTGGAGGTCCAAAAAAGTTCCTGGCAACAGAGTTCCCAATTCTACGTGACTGCCTGCAGCGGTGCCTCGATCTGCAGCAAGGCCAAATCATAATGCATGACAAGAACCCACGCAATATTTCAATGCAAGAAATCTTTTCCCAGTTTGCTCTTGAGATTGCAGAACGATGGTCCAGTTCGAACAACGAGTTAAAGGAGCCCATAGTATGTGGTTCAAAAGCTATTGAACAAAGGCTTAGTCGGGGTTGGTCCACATTCTCCGAGATCGCTCGAGGCAAAGCAAGGAAAGCTACAAAGGAACAGTGGGAGCCTAAACTTGATAAACTTTTCGACATAGCTTTCTGCAAATGTAAAATTGTAATTTGTGCTGAGGATGATGTACCTTGTAAGGGAATGTGTGAAGCAGAAGCCCACTGCCTGTGCAAGTGTCCCTTAATATTTATACTTCCTAAAAAAGAGCTTCTTTGGATAAAAGTCCAACGAGAAAAAGAAGGTAGTGTTTCCTCAATGCAAGAGTTCCAAATGGATGCTAAAGAAACAGCCAAGCTGATAAAGAAAAACTTACGTAAGTCAATAGAGAAAACGCGGCTCGAGCGACAACGACAGGAAGATTTAAAGGCAAAGCAGCAGGCAGCTACAACCATTGATCCGTCCACTGTTGTCTCTGATTGTGATGAGGTGGAAGAAGACATGGAAATTGATGATTCTACAGAGGAAATAGTGAGTGATAGTGAACATGACTCTGCCTCAGAAAAAACTCAAAGTTATGTGAAACGAAACTATCTTGATATTAGTAATGCTGCGACTGCATCAGTCAGGTTTGGTGTGTCATCTACTGCCACTGCAGCTATCATCAACGGTTTTATTGCCGATGTTATGAAGGCTGAGCATCTGGGTAAAGATAAGAAACACCTCGTTTGTGACAGCAAGAAAGTTTTCCGTGCCAAAGACAGTGTTATGAAGTATTCCCGAGTAGAGGAGGACTCCAGTGTAGCAGAAAGTAACATCACTGGCATTTTTGTTGATAGCAGAAAGGATGACACTCTAATTCTTAAGTATTATGAGACCACAGGCACTTTCAGGAAATGTACTATCAAAGAAAGTCATATTACTGTGACAGAAGAGCCAGCAGGTCGCTATCTTACGCACTATACACCGGATCCCAAGACAAGAAAAGTGCCACCGGCGAAACAGTGTGCAATTGGATTATTCGACTGGATGAAAGACAGAAGTATAGATCTTAGCCTCGAACTAATTGGCAGTGATACCACTAATGATATGTCTGGCTGGAAAGGTGGCATGCTTCATTATGTTGAAGAACTCCTCAATCAAAGACTTTTTAGGTCTTTCTGCTGTCTTCACATAAACGAGCTGCTATTCCGTCACATTGTGGAAAAACTTGATGGACCAACCAACCTCTTCAGCTAAAGGATGGTGTGGTGCTGTTGGTAAACTCTTTTCCAAAGTTGACACTCTGGACAGAAAGACTGAATTTGAGCCAATTCTACTCCTGGAGCCTCTTGTTGATATAAGCGATGATATTGCTAGGCAAATGAGCACTGATAGTGTAGTGGCATGGAAGTATCATCATGCAGTTGTGAAAGGTAAACTCGATCCTGAACTAGCAGCTCTTAAATGTGGTCGGCTGTCCCACAGTAGGTGGCTCACTTGCGGCATGAGGTGCTTGCTGCTCTATATGAGCAAACACAATCTAGGATCCGAAGATACTGAGGTCTTGAAGCTGATAGCAGCCAGGGTAACACAAGTTTACCTTCCCATGTTCTACGAAATTAAAGTGAAACATAATATCAAGAATGGACCTTGGCATCTAATAAAGTTATTCAGACTTTGGCAGAAGCAAGATGCTAGGATCAAGGATGCCTCAGAGCCCTATCTAAAAAGCGAATCCTGGTGGGTTCATCCCGAGAATGTACTTGTTGCTCTTCTCTGTTCTGATGATAGAACAGAGAGAGTCTTTGTAGTTGACATAATAACGGCAGTTAGAGCTGGAAGTGAACAAGGTAACACTGCAGTGCGGTCTTTTAAAGTTCCAGAAACAGTAAACCTAAATGCTCGAAACCTAAAGGAAATCATTGATTGGGAGGCAGAAACCATCACTGAACCTGTTTTCACAGCAAACATGACTTTGTCCCAAATTGATGCATTGAAGAATACTCCCCTGGAGTTTCCACCATATTCACTCCACATTCAAAGTTGTGAGAGAGCGGTCAAAGTGACTACTGAGGCAGCTGAATCCGTGTGTGGTTGGGCCAAGAGGGATGGTTTTATACGTACACAGTTACGTAATCGAGAAGAGATGCCTACTTTGAAATCAAGAAAAGACTTTTTCAAAGTTTTTCAAGCTTGAATATAACTGTATCAGTGTTGTTTGTGCACGATGCAGGTACACTTCCTAATTATTGATTGTGTGTACTGAACCATGATAAAAGAACATGTCTATTACAAACAAGCGTAAATTATATAAGGAAGGAAGCTGAGTGATTTTATTGAGGTGCCCTGAAGAACTATATTTATGTGTTTAATGTTTGTTCATCCATCCGTGGTAAATCTAGCTGAAAAGTACTATATGTTATGTGATATACTATTTTCAATTTAGTATTTATTCTTTGTACACATTGTTATGACATGTTATATCCAAATTTGGGTGTTTTATTAAGAGCTGTGGCTGAAGGAGGCTGTACTATACTTCAATATTGCATTTTAATTACTACATAAAGGTTATGAAATGAAAGAACACGTCTCTTAACTATCAATTACAGACAAGCGTAATATGTTTAATATGTTCATTATTGCATAATTTTAATTGTCATTTCCCGGTAGGTAAACATCAATATTTTACAAAAATGATACCAGAAATGTATTTCCCACATTCAAATACATTGGATTCCAAACATGCCCGTTCAATATGTTAAAAATAACGATTTTCACTATCACATGACATGCCCTAGTGTCCATGCCTTAGGAAGAAAGTATAGTAGCTGTATTGCAAAGTTATAACGAAATTCATGTCGCATGTGCGATGTGTAAATCTTATTGTAGTTTGTGTACAGTAGATATGCTAACTTTTGCTAGGTGACCTTTTGATAATACCCCGAAGTTTTTGAGCAAAGATTATCCTTCACTATTCTGGTGTAGAATAAAGCACTAAATAATAAAAGAGAAGAACCACTACCTTAAAAATACAATCACTCACTAGTGTATGCTAATACAGTACTATGTGAGATTTACCTTACTAGTGAGAAATGGTAAGCACAAAGTATGTACCGTATACGGATAGTTAGGTGTTCCAATTTCTTCTGCGGACTTAACTCCCTTTGTAGAGAAACAAGATACAAAATGGTCGAGAAGGCTAATAGAAGACAATTTCCAGTGAGTAAATAGTTCCACATGTTATGAAAGCCATAAAATCAATAAATGATATTTTAAAATTTAAACACCTATTAACCAAATGCAAAAGAAAGGGCGTAAGTGGCAATTTCATCAAGTAAATTGCATTTTCTGTGTATCATTCGACAGTTTTTGCTCAGGTTTACTACTACTACTACTACTATTATTATTATTATTATCCATATGTGATTGTAGTACCGGTATGTACAGTTGCCCAAAGTAATTCACAAGTTTGAAAGTCGATAATAATACAGTTAGTATTAATGTGAAAAAGGAAAAGGCGAAATTGATTATATTCTTTAGCTTTATAGATAGTATTGTATTTTTAAACAATAAAAAAGATAACAAAAGCATGCTCTCACGTAATTGTGTGCGTAACTGTATTTAATCAGAAAATATTTTTTTTTTAAAAAAAAGAAGGCAACAACATTCATTTATGTAAGACATAGCGAGGAATTGGTTGATTTTTATTGGCACTCACGTGTGTCTATCTCCCGTATGTGAGTGGTGAGTAATTTGTGGCAACCGACATGCTTCGAGAGCAAAATTAATTGTTACATCATCAGTGAGTGCGGCGTTTTTAATTGCTCCGCTGAATTGAAAGAGTGTTTACCTACCATTCCCCCCATTTCGTAAACAGAGCAAAGAAGCTTTTAATGCACCATCCGTAGAGTTTTTAGTATCCGTAGAGTAGCCTCTCACGTACATACTTTGACTAAAAGGAAGATTCTTCATCTATTTTAGAAGACCCAAGTGAACTTTATTTATGGCCTTTATGCATCTCAGGTTGTTTTGGTCATATTTTGTATTCATTCGTCTGCAACAGTTCAATCCATGCCGGTATTTTATTTTCTTTCTTGTTCATTGTTGGAAGAGCTTAATTGTAATAGCTTTGGATATTCACAACAACAATCAAGCAATTTCAACAATAAACAAGAAAGATAATAAAAAATCGGCACGAACTGAACCTTTGAAATGATTATGAACTTTCTTCTCTAAAAGTTTGAAGTCTCTAGGTTTGAGTTTGTAGGAGCAGCATTGCAATTTAGCACAACATACGTAGATAGTAGTGTTGCCATCTAACGTTAGAGATCATTGCTTTACACTAAACTTAAATAATAATTTTGAAAAAAGTTGGGATTAAATGAATCTGACAATCTCAAATTCTGGTTGTCTGTTCGCTACAGAAATCCACTGTGTTGAACAAATCTCTACCAAACTTTTCATGTGTACCTTATTTGCCGAAAGAAAGACAAAGCCTAGGTATGCTTTCAATATGTTGACATTTTTTACGCCCGCGTAAAAAATAATTCGATCGTAGATAGGTTATCCTAGCTCATGTAACTTTCATGACACGCTGTTTGGATTGTATATACGAAAGGGTACGACTTATTTGTCAGCTTGTGAGCAAGTTTGTGATATTTTCCAAACGATTTCTTTAGTTCCTAATAACTCCTTTTTACATTATACAGAATATTAAACGTAGAGTGACCGTGGAACATTCAGTATCGTTTTTGTTTCGTTCATCAAATTGTTTTAAATATTTTTTAATTTATTTTATTGAAATAAATATCAGGAACAAGTACGGTATTTGTTGTAAGTAAAAAAAAGTGAACGCACTTCTGTAATGTCATTAGATTGTGGGAAAAAATGAATATAAACTTATCTGGTTTCTGACTTAAATAAAGTATTTATAATAAATTATAAGGAATGTCTTGTGCTGTAGATGCGCGCTAGAAATCATCATCTAAGGAGAACAAATTTCTGAACCAAACCAGAAGAAATTGTATTAATAATAATATTAAATATCATCTGTCTCATTGGGGAAAGACGATTTATCTGTTTGTTTAGACCCAAGGTTTCTCTTTCATCTCACCACGTGAACGCGAAAGCTCACTGACCACTTTCCCAGAAAAGTGGAGTCGCCAAGAGACGTTATTCTTTAGACGGGTTTAGGCAATTTAGGATATGTTAAACTGTAGGTCCCTCTTCATCCGATGGAAGGCAGTGGCAAACCACCATCGGTTCATCTTGTCCAGGGATCTTCGGATCAGGTCAGAACACCTATCATCACCATACAACCCGAAAGTATAAATAAATTAATTATTATATTTTGCACAGTTCTTTTTATTAATGTTGGAAAATTTACTCTTGAAATTATTCGTTTTATTTTATTATTGTCCAGCCTCCCTGGTCTAGTGGTTACGGTCCCGAACTCGTGCTCAGCACTGGGGAGGTACGCGGGTTTGAGTTCTGCTGGCATTGTGACGTCATCCCTCAAACTTATTAAGAAGCTAGTCCATAGATGAATGTCAATTATTATTAGTAGCAGAAGTAGGAGAAGAGGAGGTAGAGGTAGAATAAAGTAATTATCTAATTAGTGGAGGGAACAGTGTTGAAGCTCATAAAGCACTAAGTTTTATCATTTAATAAAAGGCTAGACACCACATATTTCAAGTGAACGTCAATGAAGTATAAAAAGTGAGTGATAATATATTAAATCAAATATGAAAGTAAGTTCAATTTACAAATATCATTGCAGATGAATAAATAAAAGGCAAGGTAAACTAATTCTTATTCTTATATAACAGTGTTCATCATGACATTAAAATAGAAGTATTCTTTATTAGTCTGGGATAGCCTATATCTTGTAGGTATGCAGGCAACGATATTCCTGTTCAGTAATAATAATAATAATAATAATAATAATAATAATAATAATAAAGTAGCATAAAAAGTAGAAAAAATCGTGATATATATTTTCTCAATATCGTTCAATTTTCCATTAGTATTGTTTTACTGTTCTAGTATGATGCATTTATAGGAGGTAAAAATGCCGTCTCTTTTCGCCTTGTTTTTTTTATTGTTTATTAATATGAGGTTGTAACAACATGATTGCAGTAAAATGATAAGGCTTATATTGTTCAATAATTATCTCATCAAGGAATTACCATATCCGTGAGTCGTTCGTTGGTTAGTAAGAAAGAGCACTTCATTACATAACGGCAGCTCCAGAAACCCAGATGGCAACGTTTCCTGTGTTTGTATACGAAACTTGTTACTCGTAAGAGTAATACAAGACAATGCGTGAGAAACTCCAGGGAAATCTCACAGGATTTTTTTCCTTTATGTCATTAGACGAGAACAAGAAATGGGAGTGAGAAGCGTGCCTTATGGTGCGCTACGAGCAACTTTTTTTTGTGTATATCTGTGTGTATGATATACTGGAGCAGTCTTGTATATACGTAATAGTACATATTCTGATTACGTTAAATGATTCTTTTGTTTTAGTTCATTTGGTTAAGTCGCGTTTTTTAATTAATGCTTGAGGATTAAAAATCCAGTTTCGTTTCATTTAATAATTAATATCACCCAAAGGCTTCCTCTGCTATGAAATTTCCGTAATGCCTACGGTGGAATTTTATAATCATCTTGTAATATGTTAAAACAGTACAGGTTATTGACTTAAAAACAAATGTTTATTTTTATCATGTTCTGTTCAGCAAGGTGGTTTAGGTTATGTATATTAATTCATAGTTATAGTTTCTTCTGAATATTGTTTGCGCTTTCTATTTTGTATTTTTTAAATTCATAAATTAGCCAGCTTCCCCTCACACCAAGGTTTATTCCACTCCCATCATTACTCTGACTGAATTAACTTTACTGACACATCAGCATGGTAATGTTTGTTGCATAGTTCGCATTGGAATTCAGCTAACAATGGATTTATGTTTCTTATTTCAAGACATAAATTTCAAGACATAATAATTAATTTGTTTCTTCCCAGTTCTCTCTCAAGTTGAAAATATCACATTTTTTGTGTATATAGATAATACCTCTGAATCTGAAACATTAAAACTGTTTCAGATGATGAATAGAATAAATTGTCAACTCTGAAGTTTTTCAGGAGAAGCGTACATGCTCTATGTTCATTTAAAGATGACCATGTCCGTGGAGACCAAGGTCGGGTCTACACGTGTTACGATCACCCCTCCTTCCATCCAGAGAAGGAAAATAATTGTCACATACACTTAAAAGTTACTCATGTGTATCTTTCATTGGTTTATTTGATTTGATCTATATTTATGGGCCAGAGAGGGAACTAAGACTTGAGCCCGTCACCAATGTGCATCGGCCTCGGCATCCCTCGGTAAGCACTTTTCCCGAAGCAGGAAGACGGGAAGCTAGTGATCAGCGCCTTAGTCCAGGTACCATACCATCATTCGCCTGAAAACCCAAGGAAACATTTCAGTACAGCCGGCAGGAGAACTCGAACCTCCGTACCTTTTCAGTGAAGTCGTTTATATTAACCGCTGGACCACGCATGTGAGTGTGTTTCATTGTTTATAATGCTTAGGTTCGATCGCAGTGACATAGACGTAGGCTACACCATGGTCCTAGCCTAAAATTGGTCTACCTCGACTTGGACATATGCAGCCTTATTCGAAAGGTTTTTTTTTTTTGGACTAGCACTGTACTAACGAGTGACAGGTTGTTAGTCACTCTAAAACAAATTTCTGAATATGGCTGCATATATCTATGTATAAGTCGAGGTAGATCAAGTATGGCATCAAAAGTCATCAAAATGCCAAACAAGAAATTCATAACATACTGTGCGCCGGAACGTTATGCTGTTTTCCTTCAGCTTATTTACAATAACAAAAAGCAAAACCCCCGCTCTAAGTTCTGTAGTACGGCGTGGGGATGGCTAGAGAGCAGTTGTTTAATATCGATTTAAATGCACAGGTATTTTTCTTGGCGTGTTTCGTTATGAAATAACCACGAAAGTAAATCCTGTTGCGTCCAGAACATAACTCATTATTGCAATTTGTGGTATCTTAACTGCATAGCACATCGCATGCGTGTTTCCGGTGATGGTAACTTTTCCCAGTATTTTCTCACATTGTTATGCCATTCACCTTTAGATTATTTAACCTTTGAAATCGTGTAATTCCATGTGAAAAGTTGGCAATCCTGTGTAAATAAATACTCGTGTTCCTATTCCACGTTTAACTATGAAAATTTTGTACTACCTTTACGAATTCCAAAGTTGACTCGCAAAGGATCTAAGTTGAAAGGTATCATCATTTGCCTGGCATGACTGAGGAAAAACCTGGAAAACCTTATTCAGGATAGTCGACCACTGGTCTCGAACCTAGGACCTTCCGAATGCGGAACTGAGGTGCGGCCGCTCGGTTCTCAATAACAAAGTTTGAAATTATGTTTAATCAAGTCATGAAGTTTAGAATAGCGAAAACCGGGCTTAGAACCAAAACGAAGTTCGATAAGAAAATCGAAACCCATATTTCAAAATTGTTGTTAAGAAAACCTTTTCTGTTCAGTCTAGAAACCAAACACCCGTTTCTGTGCCCCGTTATTCATTCATGTATATCTTAACTATCGTATGGTCACAACCATTCCTCCTCTCGTTCCTTCCTTGTTAGTGCCAAAAGATTCATCTTCACAAATAACACATCTTTCTTCTTTTGTTTTAACTAAAAGCTGTGCACTACAAACACACAACTTACAATAGAATATTCTGGTCAAACTGGATCAGTAAAAGGCTAGAGGACAATTCAGACAACAATATTAAAACAGGAATTACGTCCTCATGCTTGCCCCAGTGCAATATCCCGAGAAATTTAGTTACACAAAACTTATTAGTATGCATATGATGGAATTTGGTATGCAATATGCAGATATGCTGCAACTGCTGATACTTTAAACAAAGGTAGCTATTACTGCCATTTGAAGTGTGCTTCCTGGCACGAATGGTGTTAACCTTTAAGGAATCATTTTATGACTGTGCTGTTGTTGTTTTGAATTTCCTCTTGTTATTAAATGCCATTTGATCGTAATAGTTCTTTATCCTTAATAGTGTCAACTTGGACAGTGTCAGCTAATTTATGTGAATGGTTTTTATTTATGGTATTTTGTACTTACGTGGAGAGGACAAATGACAGCTTTTACGCTGAAACAATATATTTTGGGCCATTTTAGCATTTTAGGTTAGAACTCGTTTTATTTTTATTTTATTTTTTCATTCATTATTTTAGTAGTTTGTTATATCAAGAAAGAGAAAAGTGGTGGCTTTGGTTTTTAATTCAGAGTATCATTCGCCTGGTGTATTTGAGGGAAAAGTGCATATCAGATTATAGGAGTAGGTGTTAATTTTTGCCAACCCTCTTTCACCGGTTCTCACTCGCCCTCACCCTCACGTCTCCGCTACGAATAATTATTGTAATGAATCCGTAATTAATTAATATCAAATTCAAGAGATTATAGCAAAAACCAGCTAAGTCCAAAACCTTATGAGGAAGGAAGCTTCAGTCTTTACCAGAATTTTTCGCTTGATTGCATTTTGGTTTACTCATATACTCATTTATCAGTTATGCTTGTAACGGTTGAATTTGGTATTGAAAATGTCATTTTTTTGCCTAATTACCAGATTTCAACTTTTTAAACTTCTTTTCTCATCTAACCATTAAAAATTAAGCAGTGATGTCATGCGTAGAGGAAATGAAATTAAGCTCAAATGAAAAGGTTTATTGTAAATCCACTAAAAAATTGGTATGTTCCTTGTCGATTATTGTTTTGAAGGAATCTACGAAATTAAAAGTGAAGCTGATGCTCAATGAATGGTTGTTCTCCGATGTACTTGGTGTTTCAAGGTCGGACGAAAAACTATTAGGTGTGTCTGTGATTCATTCATGATTCACTGATAGATATTGGTACTGAAGACAAGATGTGCTGTGTGTGTGAGCTTGCACCTACACATACATACACACAAGATATCACGTGCGTGGCCTAATGCCTTACTCCTATTTTCACGGATTCCTCGTTGCAATTGTGCCGAGGCGTGCCTTGAAACAAAATATTGAAGTGGGTCAGTGGAGGGTGTGAGGGGTTTTTTTTTTTTTTTTTTTTTTCTGTCACGGTCCGAGACACACGTTGTTTTATACTGTTGTTGGAAACGCCTCTCCTTCTTGACTTTTGCAATTGTCATAAAAAGACGGAAAACCCTTTTCATTTTTGTCCATATTCTTGGTAATAAACATGACTCCGCCTTGTTCACCTTTCTTGTGGCCGGACTGTCATGGACAGGTAATTTAGGTTTTTTATATTCTTCATGATGATGGACGATTGCCTTTTCCCACACAAAATATGGTGTTGAGCGTGCATAGAAGATTTTATGTTACTAGATGAAAGCATATATTTACATCATACTATTTTTTTTAACCTTTCTGTGGAGGAGTTACTGTCTTGTTCGACACTTAAAATTACTTCACCTAGAGCATGCGTGTTTATTTGTTTTCTGGTGCATACATGTGAAAAATTCCAATTGTATTTAGTAAATTCCACTTTATTCACAAAACATATCTTCATGCTTGATCTTACCTTGAACACAGTGAAGCGTTACAAACGAGGAAGATAAGATAAAATTAATTATATGGGTGGTAACAGCGTCTTGATTCGGAGACACTCCGTGTACTCATAGTGAAACTTATTAGTTATATTGATGTGGTGTTATGTCCATAGTTCCATTATAAATGTGTTCACCCGCGTTATTCATACATGTTTTATATTTTCTTATGGTATACAGTGGCCCCACAGATAAACTCGAGTGATATGATATTTGAGTGAGCCTCACCTAACCTATTGTTGAGTCTAGATCATGAAAGCCTTCGGTGAAGGAGCGGGACCCCCTATCAGTTGCGGTTAACCAAACATTGACACCACCGACAGAAAGATTCCGACAAGAAATTTTCTCCGGCGTTTCCCCTTTCTCGAAGTTGATGGCATAAACGAAAGGTGGTTATATCTTTTTCCAGAGAAAAAGGAAGAAGAAAAAGGGAAAGGAAGGGAAGAATAGTAAAGAAAGAAGTGGCAACTTGTGGGTCGAAATCACAGAGATTTCTTCCACGTGTTTGTGGTTTTGAAGAAAACATATAGTGACCTAACGACGTCTTGTTTTGGACGAGAGAATATTCAACCATGGGCGCACCCATTTCCTATGTGTGATGAGTTCTGGACCATCCATACCTCTCCAACACTTTTAACACCTTCCCATTTTTAGCCCTGCATTCTTCTAAATTTGAAATTTATTTCCAGAAATACACGTAAAAAGCATGATGTGACTGAGTTGCAGCCCGCTAATTTCAGTCTAACACAACCCTTGAATAAATGTGCTATAAGTACTAGCCAGGAAGATCGCTTCTAAAGGATACACTCTCCCTTGATGAGTCTGACCCAAAATCGTGTAATTTACAATGTAAACGTTATTAAATTTTTATACATACATACATATATATATATATATATGGTGTAGTGTAGGGACCGGAAACTTCTCCGGATTCGCGGATAAATGTTAAAAAATGCGGGCCGCATAACCCATAAAGAGTATAGTGGAAACATGATGGAAACACTCTTTAGATTAATCTTCAATTTTTAATATCTGCGGAACTTCAGGGGACTGGTTTCATTTGAGAAAAGGATGATCAAGAAGATTTTTTAAAACTATATTTCTTCGTGTAAGTTCCTGTTTCTTGTGTGGCCGACTTTCTGAAAATGACCACCCTCTAAGTCTTACACATATAATTTGGCCGGAAATGAGACATTATACTTTCGTTATATGTGGTTCATCATCGTCACGTACGGTTCTCATCAGTATTCTCTCCATTCTGTGTATGATGAGCGGTTCTCTTTATTGCTTCAGATTCACGGAGGTAAAAAAAAAAAGTCTTGTGGAATATCCGTCCTCAAGGCATTTATACGTATATCTGTTCGAGCTTAAAGTACTAATAACGCTAGACTGAGGTTCGAATTATTTGTACAAATTTAAACTACTACACTAAAAAAAATAATGCTTCTTGTAAGTTTTAAGAACATCTTTCGCACTTTGAATTAGCACTGGCGGCGCAGGTTCGAAACCTTCAAACATTGGAGGTTTCCATTGTATTTCCGGTACCTAGCATTGAAGCCCTGTGCTAGGTTCCGCCTGCCTCATAGCTGATTCGCATCCGTCGACCCACATCATCTTGTCATGTCTGGAGTAAATAACCACAGGTGCTTTGCTGCACCTCGAACTTCGTATTACCAGCTGGTCGATATAGGTCTATGTTCTTGATATTCCATTTCTCTTATCCATTAGTCGATCTTGTGAAAATTGTCTATTATACAAGATTTCTATGAACCATGAACATGTATTGTGAATTTGTGATGCTTTCACAGTAGAAGTTGTCATCTAAAATCGCATATCGCTCAAAATAATTTTTATTTAGGAAACAGAAGAAACGTTCTCATGCGTGTCCTTTCGTGTGTGATTGTGTGTCCACATTCCAAGCAAGTAATTTGCCCGACATTTCTTTTTCGTAAATTTCACTGTATATTTATCAGTTTTCTATTCTTGAATGCGTGTGTACTATTTACACCGACCTACACTTCGACCTTAATCTTGATTTACAGTTATGAAATATAATTGTCTTTTGGAACTACTAATTTTCAGAACGGTGAAAGTTTTGAAATTCCAATTTCTCTCTCTTTTTTGTCTGGACATTTCTTCTACTTTGAATGTGCAGTGACACATAGAAAGTAGAAGTAGGCCATGTCTGATTATATTATTGTCATTTTTTTGGTATATGATCAAACTTGTATTATTTCGTATCGCTCATCCATATGTTTCCGTATTACTGGGGAAAATGCCTCTTCAGTTGTTAGCGGAATTTCGTCCTAACTTTTCACCAAGAGTTTCCAAAATTACCTTTTTATTTGCCTTTCGTATCGTTAGGACCATCACCAAAACAAGTTTGAAGAGACTGTTCGTAGCGGAGCTGGTAACAAGAACTCTATGACAAATATAGATATGTTACTCTCAATATTACATTAGAATTTCAAAAGTAGTCTTTAGGAAAGTGATACGGCGAGAGCTGGTTTGTGATGCGTAGATCTGGGAAGGTGAATCGATGGTGGTTTGACGTTGTATTTCCATTGTATGACATTCTACGGTTGGGACCTGTAGTTTAAAGTGAATACCGAACCACTGAGTCGAACCCGGTACCTGTTGATTACAAGGCAAGAAGAGGAACCAATCTTCGTCTTGAAATTGCGTGGCGATTCTACCCTTTACGAAGATACATCACATAGTGTATTTCTGTGCTAATTCTTTCATATATTTTCTTACGGGTTTCTTCCCATATTGATAATTTAACTATATTCGCCACTTTATGTGCAACCATTGTAATCATGTGAAACTTAATACATTCGATTTTTGGCCAGAAATATATTTCCACATACCCGTAATAACTATGAGATTCCTTTCAGGCTTCTATAGATTCAGTACCTGTTGGTAAAGTTGACTGAAGCATGGGACTGCCTCACCTTCGTGTCGAGTAGTAGAAATGACATGTCTTTAGTCTTTACGTCTAAAGTGTTCGTAATGAGTAATGGGGATCGACTCTGAATTTGCAAAATTCTTCTCAATTTCACCATGTTTATGACGGGCTGATATCTACATTAAAGACCGGATTATATGTACTGAACTCACCTCTGCTCGCTACCTGCTACTTTCACATCCCTGCGCCCGGAAGAGTAATCACCGGTAGACGTCATCCTTCAGATATTTGACGCACTCAAGTCAGAGCTACCAGTCAAGCTAACAAGATGTTAGAAAGAAAAGAGAAGGAGTTTCAGATTGTATATTCAATCATGTGAAAATTGCGCGAGTATTCAGTTGTATCTGATTATGTGTTAGCAATGTTCATAAATTATTCTGAGTTATCGTTGTCCAAGAAGTAAATAATATCACGGTTGTCTGCTGTGGAAGCATGTGTATGTTCCTATTCTGTCTTCATGAATACGTTGCCTGAAGCATTACTTATAAAGCTAATTCAAAGGTTAAGTAAACTGACTAACAAGGAAATGATTGAATGAAGGAAAGGATTTTACACAACGTTCTTCTACAGACCTTTCACTGCCGCCAGATAAAAAAAGGCACATTAATTGCATGATTTGTAATTAATGACTTCCTTTTCTTCTATGGGTCATTCTTCTTACTGGACTGTTAGAAATATAGGATTTCATTTTCTCATTTGGAAAAAGTAACGGTATATCATCTCCCGTATTCCTTAAAGTATTTTATTAACTTTCTATCATAACTTTTCTTTCCTTTCTCAAGTCTACATATTTAATACAGAGAGAAAATCGTAGGTGTGTCAAGTGTGCATAATTGAAGCAAACGAGAGACTGCTTAAGGCACCTGATCTCAGCAGTCTCATAAAACTTGTTAAAGAGGACGAACTGACGTGCATAATGTGCCGTTCAGTATTAATTGAAAATTAGGTATATACTCTATATCCAAACAACTTTTTCCCTTTATTATTTTTTTTTTATAAGCAAGCTTCCACCAAATATTTCGTGATACATATTTCTCAGACTTTATGGAACTTCTTAAAGATGGGAGACAATGGCAAATTATCATAGGATCACCTTGTCCTGGAACCTTCGAGTCACATACTGCCCCGATCAGAACACTCATCATCATGAACAACAACAAACAGAAACAATTGGCATTATCTCAATGAAATTCTCTGTCGCTAAACATAATTAAATAATTACCAAATTGATGGTAATTCCATTTACACAAATACTTTGTGGGTGATATACAAGTTGAAAAATGCTCAGATAAATTGAACACCATTCCAGCTAGGACTCAACTCCTCAATAAGAAAGGGGCTAATACCCCCAGAATACCTCAGATTGTGACACCAGTACAATATGGTTGGTTCAAGTGAAGCTAGAGTTACACATCATATGCATATACGTATAATCTGATCGTATTGCCTTCATAGAGCATCCGAGCAGTAATCAGGAGACCAGTTTCCAGCCATCTCCTGATTGACACCGAATGACATGGAAACTATTATAAACAACATAATTTGCAATATTATGAATGCTGTTGAATATAAACATTTAGTGGATGACTAATAGGATTAATGTGCGCATTTCTTCTCACATTTTCTTGTATATTCACAACATATGCACTACCCGATGAAATCAAAACGAGATGGAATTTGGATTAAAATCTTAGAAAAATACGGAAGTTTCTGAATAATACGGGATAGATAGTTCGCAGTTCTACCCTGTGTGTCTTACGGTCGCCGCGAGGTCGCCCTGCCTCTAATCACGGAGAAGCAACACAAATAGCAGACATCAATGCCGATGTTATTGACTGCTGGTAACACAGTACATTAGCAAATATCCTCGCTGTTCAATTGCATAGTTTAGAAGAACTGCTTTTAAGGGATGCTTTGTTACTGACTATAGAAAACTAAAGAAGGGAGCAATGCTTTCATCGAGGAGTTGTCTGAGAGACAAAATTTGCAACAGCGCGGCCATGTGCTTTCAAGACCACGTGACTTGTACATGGAATTAGGCTGTAAATAAGACATCTATAATGCAGAGGTCGCGGGCTTCAGATTAGCAATAAGGAGGCGGTGCATTCGAGTTTTGACCACACCTACTATCCTGAGTAAGGGTTTTCAGGGTTTTGCTCAGTCCTCCAGATCAATGCCGGTATGGTACATTTTGGTCACTACTTTCTCCATCTCTGCGCGAAGGAATGCTCTTCGTAGACGTAAACTCAAAAGTACCTGCTTGTCCAATTCATAAATTAAGAAACATCCTATAGTTTTGGGGTCAACAAGATATCAGTGTTTTATGTTTAAAGAAGTAATGGGGGTAAAATATACCGCACCCTTTTTGAACCGATTTGTGGAATATCTTTTACATGTGCACACGTGTAAAAAAATCCAGCGTAATCTGTTTTCGACGTACTCTTTGAGTCATATTAAATTCACAGAAGAAGTAATAAATCTTGCTTTAATTTCAATTTTAGCATTTGGCTCAGGTTGTGATAGGATAAGGGAAAGAAAGTGGGAATGAGTCGGCTAAGGCCTAAGTTGAAGGTACTGTGCTGGTATTTGTCGGGTGTGACCAAGGAAACCCTGGTAAAATCTGAATTGCGATGGTCGTCTTACTTTCATAAAAATATTTGTAAGTGCTCTTGTTCCTGGAATGCTATGTATGAACTTCATCCGAAGCAAGAACTTTGAATGAGCCACGTGTAAACAAAATGTTTGAACAGATTTCTTCTGTTTGTACAGATTAACTGTTGTAGTCACGTAACTCGAGTGGCTGCGGATGGAATCAAGTGATTGTTAATTTAGTATAGCTAACAATTTCGGTCGGAATGACAGCTGGGCTAATGTGAAAGAATGTGTGGATGAGGCAGCCTTTTAAAAGAAATGAAAAGAAAAAGCCATGCTAACGGTGGTTTTACCGCATGCTTCATAACTTCTGGAGGCCTCTGAGATCCATAGAGTGCCTACTCAGTCGCTCCACAGCTGCTTTCATTTACTATTTATTTTTTTCAAATACGTAAGTTCAGGTGAAACATGTGTGCACGTAAAACTCTTTCTTCATGCCGTCGTAAAGTTAAGAGTTTCTGGTTTGCTTGTATTCTTGAAAAGAAAGGGAAACAAGATGGTCATTAACTGTGTAATGGGGAGTCTCCCTATGGATAAGTGACTTAATTATTTACCTTTTAATGAAGGATTCCTGGTTAGAGTCCCTGTAAGGATAAATTGAACGTAGTGGTTTGGAATTCATTTTAAATATTAGATCTTATCATTTAGACGCATTTCCCTGAAGCGCAAAAGGAAAAACTACTAGCGGTTCACCTTGCCTAGGGGTCTTCGGGTCATAAATGTCTCTCTGCGCGAAATCGTAATTGTCATCATCAATATGTGATGTACCAAAATGGGCAGTAATAGTACTGAGGGTTGAGATTCACAGGCAAGCTAACGTCACTTTTGAAATAAACAACAGAGATACTATAAAACCATTTTTTTTTTTATACAACTGTTGCTACAAATTGAACACATTGGTGTGTCTTCAGATTGTGCATGCATGTTGCAAATATTTTAACCGTGAATGAAGTCTTGTGTGATTATTATCTGTCATGCTGCAACTATGTCCTTTACTCCCTGTTCTTCCTTCCGACGGAAGTCTAAACAAACATGATGATCATGCACATTTTTTTCCCTCTCGACGTTAAAATGCTTCAAAAACATTTCCTTCTTGAAAGACATCTTCCTTTCGGGAAAATGTATTCTTTCTTCATGCTTGGTTCCTGTGCGTGTTTGAGCTTTGTAACTAGTTGCTGTAGGATAACGTAATTTGGTAGTTCCTTTTCAATGTCAAAATTCAGTAGTTTAGCTTTCTATAAATAAATCTGGAAGTCTTTTCTCTGAAATCATTGATGGGTCAGTTGATTCAAAATTGACTGCTGGTTTCAAATGTGAAAGAATAATGTTGCTCAAATAAGGTTGTTGCTCTCATCACTTTCTATCTCATGCATAGAGTAATACAGAAAATCCATAATTGATAAGTAAAACTAACGGCTGTGTCGCATTTCTTCATACTGATCAGCGTTGTAACGATGTTCTGAAGAATTTATACGGGGGTGTGATTTCCTTACACTTGCACTGCGTATTGTATGATATGTGGTAAGACAAACAGAAATCTATCGGAAATGTTTATCCAGTACAACATAAAGAGAGAGAAAATAAATGTTTTCTATTTACTTTTCACTGTGTAAATGAGTAAGCCAATGTTTGTGCAAATACTTTAGGAGGAGGAATGAAATCTCATACGTGTTACTACGTTTGCGGAAAAACTCGGAAAGATTTACAAATGTGAATTCTTTCTCTTCCAACAATAACATAAAAATTTGTGGCAAAACAATATTTTTCTTTCTTTGTGATAAGTATTCATGTAGAAGTACTTTCTATTACTCTTCTGTCAATAATATTGTAGATTCCAATACGAGTTCATATTCGGTTCTACTCTTGGGTTGCTTATTTATGTAATATAAATCATCAAATCGGCGAATACTCACCCTGTAGATTGTTTTCCTCACAGATAATATTGAAGACGAGGCAATAAATAATAATATTCATGCAATTCGAAGGTTGGATTGAACTTCATTGAAGTATATAGGATTCAGTCTATGACTAACATGTAATAATGCATCCTTGTAGAAGTTTTATGTTGTTATACTCCAGCTTTAAGGTTGCCAGTGTCAGTCTACAGTTTAATGTTGAAGATGAAATAATGTGTTGAGTGTGGAAACGAGGATACTTCCTTTTGAAATGCTTGAAGAATTCAGCATAAGTATCAATTAAGTAGAGATCAGTTAAATTGGTTATAGAGATGCCATGAAACTGATAACGATCTGAGCCAAACTGAGCCGATCTACAGGCCTTAAAAGTAAATTCAAATTCAATGAAACTGATAATACGTATCTTGTGGCCAAATACACACTTAATGATGATGTTAATATTGCTATTATAGAGCAGTCAGATCCAAATGTGTTGAACAGTGGAACGGGACAAAAAATTGTATTTTCGTTTTATGAATAATTTATTTTTATTTTATGAAAACCTGTTCCTCAGAAGTTGTTGCAGTACTGTACTGCAATTCCAACATACCGTGGCAGTTGGTAATGAATGGCACCAAAGACACTGCATCAGTCATATAAACTGTAGCTTCAGTACTACATAAGAATAGAATGCAATGCTACTCGCATTCTTGCACGCATTGTGCGGAAAAGATGGAGATAAGACACCCACACCCACGTCGATTAAGAAGAGAGTCTTCGCTGTCGTTTCGTCTCAGATGGTCACGACTTTGTGGGAGTGAACCTCGAAAAGCTAACCTTCATGTACGTGATGCCATGAACGTGTCGTTTTACTTCCACTTCCGCGTGTGAAACATTCGAAATTACATCCGATACTTTTTCACTCTCGCCTCATATTTTGTATGATGTCCCTTACATGGATTAAAGGATGTTCGTCATCGTTTTGCTTATTTCCGATTTCCGCATATGATGCAAATAAGCTGCAAGTAAGTTTTATATTTCAGGACTTCTAAAAGTAGATTAAGTTAAAATTGAATCAATTTCAAACTTAACTGGACACTTCCTTTGGGACGCTGGACGTTGTCCCAAAGCTGAGTCTGATATCAATCTGCAAGTTACTGTTCTTAGCGTACAATCGGTACCAATATTTCCTTCACTTTGATCAAATTTATCTTGCGGACAACCTCGGCATAGTTGCGCCTATTTGAAAACAGTTTTTTGTAACTTATAGAACAATATGTCCTCTTTGTACGGCAGAAAATTGTACTGAAATCGATCCATTCATTCCAGAGTTATTGACATAAGACTGAAGGCAATATTGACGCAAATTATACGTACAAAACTGTCTATACTGCCTCTATTTGTCTTGTCTCCTATTTAGATGATTGGGCTCCTACTTGGCCAAGGGGTACCGAGTTCGATCTCCGGTGAGGGCTTGCAGTTTCGGTTCAGACCCATCATCTTGATGGCAGTTGGAGAGCTGTTTAAATTAAACAGTAGCTGACTCAAGATCCGAAAGCCAGATTGTTACCGCCCGTACATTTTTATTTTATTTTATCGAAAGCCAGATAAGGCGGCGAAAGGGATATCCTCATAGAACGAAAGTCTTCTGGTGGGTCAAGGCTCTCTATATGGACTGTCGAGCCAAGTTTAGTAATCGACGGAAAATGAAGGAGGAAGACGAGTATCTTCCGCGACTGATTCTCCATGTTGTAATGGGTGTTATTTTTCATGAATTTCTTTTTGGTTTTAAATTGTTGTATTATATCCCTAAAGTCATTGTCCTATCTTGTTCCTATTGAAGTACGATAGCATGTGGGCACAAAATGTGTTTCCGGCGTGGAGTCATGGGTTCTCATCGTCAGAAGTTAAATCCAAAATCCTTTTAAGTGTAAATTACCGTACGCACATGTACCAGTCAATATTTTCACTGTATTCCTGACTTAGATGACGGCTATTTATCAGATTTCCACTTGACTGGATTGTCGATCAGAGTATGGAGTTTTGAATCCTTTAAGTGCCAGCATTCAGACAACCAAAAATATGTAGTTTATATGAAATTGTTTTGTGACAAACAGAAATAAGAAATATATACTCACTTGCCTTGAAAAGCATCATCGGATGAGGAAACGCAAGGTATAAAGAAAAACATGAAAGCAAACAAGAAGAAGCAGTTACAAATTTCCAAGGCTATCCCAAGCCTCATCTTCAACTTGATCGTCTTAAAGAAAAACATCACCACAGCACCGTCATAGCCTTGGATATCTTGAAGTGTTTTCATATGTTTGTATTCCTTCTCCAGTTGAGGGAGTTTTCAAGGAAAGTCCTCTCTTCCTGTTTCTATTCATACCTGTCCTGTTACATTCATTTGTGGAGATGTTTGTCTGTGAAAATCGAAACCACAATTCCCCCTGAACCCCATTAGAGTAATGCCGGAACAATATCTAAATGTCTGGCCGCTAAATTATTGCCAGGTACGCCATCCCTAAAACCTGAGACGGTCGTTCTGCGTAGATGCTCATGCATCTGAAGATCTTAAATTAATAAATAAAAAAAAATCCATTTCGGTAGCCCTACAGGCTGAGGTAGATTTCGAAGTTTCGCTGGGAGCCTGGGCTCGTCCCCCAACTTCAGTGCTTTTGAGAGGATGCGCCTCCTTTATCTTAACCAAAATCTCCCTGCAGCACTACACCACCACGGAGTACATCTTCACCCTCCCACGGTTGGCTGCGCCCCCAAAGGGAAGATTTGCCCCATTTATTGTAACCTACTCTTGGTCATACACCTTCATTGAAAATTTCGTTTCTCTACCTTCAATGATTTGGAAATTGGGTTTTTGGGGCGGCCATTTTGGATCCAAGTTGACGACTTTTTGAAAGTTTTCTTATTTTGTCGTGACCTACATGCGATAGTACAACTTCAAGTAAAATTTCATTTATCCAGCTCAAACGGTGTGCAAAATGGGATTTTGGGCGGTCATTTTGGATCCAAGATGGCGACTTTTCCCAAATGTTGTGACATTTCCCTAAGCTACTCGTCATAATGCACCTTTATGCCAAATTTCGTATCTTTAGCTCAAACGGTGTGGAAAATGGATTTTTAGGTCCGCTATTTTGGATCCAAGAAGGCGTCTTGGAACTCATTAGGTAACATTTTCATAATCAAAAAGTGATGTTGTACCTTTATGCCAAATTTGATTTCAATAGCCCCAGCGGTTTAGGCTGTGTATTCTATACAAAAATGGGTTCGGCGGCCATTTTGGATCCAAGATGGCGACCGATTTTGCTCATTAACGAACTTAACCGAGCTATTAAGCCTAGAAACAACATATAAAAATTTGGTTCAAATATCTTCAAAATTATGGCCGCTAGCGTGTTAATATATATATATATAAATATACACTTTCATATCGTACCGATCTCAATAGGTATATTTTCTTCGAAATCTACCTAATAATGCTTGGAAAAAGCAAGACGAACCAGAAAGATTTTCCCAATTCTGATCGCGCTCTCTTTCTATAGGCGTCCCCGCGTGTTCCATTCCCGTTGCGGTCCATTGAATGGAGGGTTCCAGCCCACTTTACCGAATACTTTCGCACTGGTCTTTAGAAACTAACCAGCTCGTTTCGGACGTTAATAATAATTCAATCAGTCAATCAAAACTAAAGAATATCTGTAGTGAAAGCAGAACCGAGTACTTTTTTTTTAATCAGTCACAAAAATTAGCAAGCCAAAATTTCCGATATGTTTCATGCGAACAAAACGCCGGTGCGGTTTGTGGTGAAGTTCTGTGTACCCGGCTAACGTTGACAAGGTATACTGATGAGAAAGCAGCACTTTAGTGATCGAACGACATCAGACTGAGTCTTTTTCGTGGATTCAGCCTCAGATTGCTTGAGATCTGCCATTAGAAACAAGTCCCGTCTTTAAAAGCTACAAGTTAGATTAGGACATAGGTCACTACTCAAACCAAACTAACAGAATCCATTTAAGAGTTTTGGCATCGTAAATTTAGTGTTGGAAAGTTAGCTTAGACTATAACTACTTCTGTTTTATTTCCATGAAGGATTTATGTAAATTGTCGTGTGAGATGTAAGGTTTTGTATAACTACTTCTTGAAAAAAGATCGTTTCTGTTACATTCCTGTGTTCTTTGTAATCTAGTTAAATATTTTCGTGTGACCGAATGACCAATTTTCTTTATGCCTTTAACGTAAAACTGCCTTTGTTTCGTGTAGCCAAAACAGCTGGAAAAATATGTTCGCCGTTGCGTGCTCTAACTTTAACACCCCAAATTGAGATAAAACTTTATTCACTTCGTAAAAGAGTGGTCTCTTGTTACCGGTTTCTTCGAGTTTTTTTTTTTTTTTTTTTTTTTTTTTGTATAGGATCCATTTTTGATGACTCCAGGTGATGTTGATCCTGAATATAATAATATAACTCATGTTGAACAGCTTGCTTAAATCTCAGTATTATAAAGTAACATGTTTATTCGCAACTATCATGACGAAATCGTAGCTCAGCAACATTCTTTATTACTTTATGTGGATTATGTCATGTGTTGGCTTTTATGAACCAGAATTATGATACTACTTATTAATTGAGACTTCACATAGTCTCCACGTAAGGACTGGAAAAAGCTAGGCAGCCATAGCTGCCTGAAAATGTTTAGTAACTTGACTAATAAAAACCAGCCATTTTTCAGCTTTCAGGGATACTGGAAGCAAAAAAACCTGAAGCGATATTTGAACACGGCTTGTTCAGTTAGAAGTCCAGCGTTTTACAGATTGGACTAAACTGCCAGTCATAAAACACAAGATGAAAACAGTATAGAATGCTAGAAGTTCATTGCCTGAACCCCGGAGACAGAAAGTAAGCTTCTCCTACGACTTAACGCCACATTTTAATAACTTTTCTATTGGTCAAGTAGGGATCGGAATCCCCATTAACTGAGAATATTTCCCTTTTCTGCTTAAATAAGTGATCCGGATGAGGTAAACACTAGATCAGAATTGCATGCCAGGTTACGATAAGAAATTGTTTTTCTTTTTTTATTCTGCACATGTGCCCAAAGAACTGAACATTGCAAATATCCACTTCAGCATACGAAAAGTCTGCGGGATTTCCCAGATTTCATTGAAACAACATGAAATCCTAAAAAAAAGCAAAAGATACTGCGGAACTTTACTGGGAATTACTAGCAACGTTTACAAAAATTTTAACAGTGTAACTTTTTTTTTACTTCTTTCCTCTACAACCGATTATATTGATATACTGTAGTCCAACGTGTGTGAAAAAGACGCTTCCACTTTTTTCAGCGTGGTTTATGTGTATTCACGTATACTTTGTAAATATACATAGTGTTTTAAAATCGTGTATAGTGCTTTTGGAATACAGTCGCACTCTCTCTCTACATGGTCTTGGTCCTAACAAAATATTTAAATTTTTCTTATGTTACATGTTTATATAACTGTTGCGATCCTTGTGCTCAAATAGAAAAATAAACGTAACACTCTTTTCGTGTGGCCAAACTGTGTATTCAGAAATTACTCCAAAGACAATCATCCTCCATTACAGGATGTCCTAAATTGCAAACAATACCCCTATTTTTAACGGTATGCTTGTTTGGAAGTCTTTCAACAAGCGCGCGTACACATACACTCATTCTGAAGATTGTGGCTTGTAAAGCAACTGTTTGTACTCTTAGCCGTGTAGTAGCTGACAGCTATGCTATATCCACCCGCAGCATTTGGAGTACAGTTATTTCTATTGTTGAGAGAGGTCAGTGTTTTTAATTGAACAACAATGTAGTATGGTAAGATTTGAGCATGGTAATGAGAGTATGAGATATTTCCTTTTTCTACTGAAAAATTATAAATATTTGTTGTTCATGTTACTGTCTTTCTTTTTGTAGTAGGCCTAATATGCGGACAGTTTAATCATAGACCTCTATTATGAGATCTGTGGTTTAATCCTCGAAAGGCTACCTGGAGTCAAATATCAGGTCCGTTCGTTTTTTGTTTTTTTCTAAAAGCTATATTTTTTCGCTGGGGTCAAATCTGACCTCTGGTGGCCTTTCTCGTTACAATTTTGTATTTAGTTTTCGGTGCCTTTTGTTTTATTTATGTCCTATGAAATATGTAGGGTAAGAACCCCGAATATGAGACCCCTTTAGTAAGAATGCTATTTACTAATTAATTAAAGCATCAACAAATTCCGTTTTTACTTTAATATATTCTGTGTAATGCCTAATTTATGATACAAACTATTGGATGACATGAAAATGTAAAAGTAGAAAGTTATATTGAAAAATGTGAACAAAATTGCTACTGTGCTATTTTTATGAGGGGTGCCCGTGCCCAATAAGAGACACCGACTTTTTGTGGAATATTGAAATAGTTGTTTTAGAAATTTACCATTCAACAGTCTCTCTAAACCATATCCTATTATGGCACAAAAATATAAAACGCTAAATTTTCAATCAACCTCATTTTCTTTAATTTTAGAATATACGAGTAACGACATTGTTCGTATTTTGTTACATAAAACAGAAAGTTTTAATGTTTTTCATATTTTGTTACATAAATGTTGTTTTAATGTTCAACGTAACTGTTACAATAGGGAAAACAACAATGAAAATGAACGTCAAACATTAAACAGCGACTACTTTGTGAATACAGAAATTTCGATACAAATAAGCTCCTATTATGAGACCCAATATTATTATACGGCTACCACTATGAGACCGGTCTCATATACTGAACCCCTTAAAGGTCTCATAATAAGACATTCAAAGGATAAACAAATGACTAACAACATCTCAGTTATAAGTGGAAGAAAACTGTTAACTCATTGCAGATTTGTTTCTTCTTCTGAAGGAAACACCATGAGGTCTCTTGTCCACTGGATGCAGAAACCTGCCAATTGTGTGTTCGGACGATTACACTGGTTAACGGACGAACGATCCAAACAGCTATGTGTCAGTTGGACATCGTCCATTAGCAGCGGAATGTTCGTCCGTTTCCGTGCCTATAGTTGCAACCTGCGAATTCGTCCAATTCTGTTTGGATTTATTCGTACGAACAGTAATTGTTTTTACTTTGTAACAAGGGAAAAACCAATTGTTGCTGGAAGTTGCAAGAGAAATGAACGTGTCGGACATTTTATTAACATTATGTAATTATTTTATAAATATTTCAATTTTTTATTAAAGTATTTAAGATTGTATGAAAGTTGTTAAGAATGTATCGCGTTTCGTGTGAAAGTAGCCGCAATACTGCTTGTCATCTTTTTAATTATTTCACAAATGAAAAAAATCACTAAACTATTTTCTTCTTTCAACGAAATTTCATTCAGCCACTTTTACCGTTTTCTTTGGTGCCTTGCTTACAAATGTTTCTGTTTCCGAACTTCTGATTCGGATTTCGGACGAATACTCTGCCAGTGCACGAGGAGAATTCGCACGATTACGGACGAATAATCTTCGTGCGTATTCGTCCGACCACGCAAAGGACGCAATTCGCACGTTTCCGCATCCAGTGGACGAGAGGCCTGAAAGACACTGAAACTAAGAGGTGGTGTCAATAATAATAATAATAATAATAAAAAGCAGGCACGTTGTCATGTATGCAACAGGAGTAGAGGTGTGAAGGGACAGTTTGTTTCAAAGGGATATGGACAATGCATCTGTAAAGACCAATTGGATCTGATCTTTGCTTGTGAAAAACGCAAGAAGTGCGACACTGAAGAATCTAATTAGGGGTTGTTGTTTTTTTAGCTCCTTTGTTCAGATCATCCTGTCATAATTACAGTTAAAAGAAACGAATATTGTATGAAAATAAAAGTGATTTAGGGTAAATGACAAAGAGCCACTGCTGTGTTTTGTTAGACTCTGTTTCCATTTTTCTTGAGTCAAAACTATTTATTCTTTATGAACAACCATGCATTTCAATTTAAAAATTAAAAGGAGTTAAAATAATCATTGCTACAGGTATTTTTAATGATGGGGTCAAATTTGACCCCAGGTGGCCTCTTGTTAACGTTGTATTCGAATGACGGATTACTGGAAACTATTTTATTTATTTATTTATTTAGGCACTAAAAAATCGGCATTTTAGTTTCTCTTGGAAAACCAAATAAGAAAAGTAGATATTATTATAGAAATGTGTGGAGCCTACCAAGTGCAATAATAATCTCAGCGTATGCTAGGAATACTCCATTTGAAATATTGTAGTTTGTCTAGTATATTCCTAATTGTTTACAACATACGCCTAGAATGTTCCTATGTTCATTCTAGCTTATTCCTAGCATAAGCTAGATAGAAAAGCGGCGAAGATTGTTCGAATCCTGCTTACGCCGGTCGTCCTGACTGATGGTTTCCAGATGAATAACGAGATAGTGCCAAGAGTAGGGACCCTCTTAGCTTTCTTCCCTATCTCTTTCACCGAAACATGTGCTTGCTAAAGATCGCCATCCCACAGATCTGTTACGTACTTAAGCCATAGATACCTGCAAAACCTATTAATGTAAATTCAATTTTCTTAAAAGGAAAACTTCATATTATACTTCGTATTGCTGTTTGATTAATTTTTCCTGAATTTATCGGAGCCCAATAATACTATTTTTGTTTGTGTGTCGTAGCCTAGTCGGTAGCGCGCTCGACTTCAGTGCGAGCGGTCCCGGATTTGATTCGCGATGAAAGCTCAAAAATTTCGGTGTTGACCCAGCATCGTGAGGACAATTGGGGAGCTGCTGTGAATAAAATACAGTGGCGATCACAGTGAGAGCTTCGGCTCTCCTCTCCCAACCCGTCTAGTCAACGTGGGAGCAGTAGACCAACTCCTCCCTCCGGGGAGAGGCCTCATCAAGTAGTGGATTAAATATGGCTGTGATTTATTATATATATATATATATATATATATATATATATATATATATATATATACGAGGTCTGTCAGGAAAGTAATGAGACTGTTTCTCTATTTCAGGAACGACACACAGTAGGACAATTAAACCAGTGGCGCTGATAGAGGCATCCTTTGGCTTCAAGAAGTGAAAATTTGAAGTACCTACGGTGAACACAAGAGAGTTTATAACATATTTTGTGAGGGTGTGTTAGTGTTGCTTGTCGGAGAGATGGCGAGTACAAAACTGGAACAACGCTACGCCATCAAATTTTGTGTGAAACTCAAGGACAATGCAGCAGAAACATTTAGAAAATTAACACAGGCGTATGGGGACCATACAATGTCCCGTGCACAAGTGTTTCGGTGGCATAAGGCATTTATGGACGGTAGAGAGGAAGTTGAAGATGAGGCACGTTCAGGAAGACCAAGCACGACACGAAACGATGAAACTGTTGCCAGAGTGAGGGATCTGGTAAGAACAGATCGGCGCTTAACGGTTAGGATGATTGCTGATGAATTGAACATTAATCGCCAAGCAGTGTACGAAATTCTAACTCAAGATCTGGGAATGAGAAAAATTTGTGCGAAAATGGTGCCAAAGAACTTGACAATTGAACAAAAGGAACATCGCATGACTGTGTGTCGTGACCTCATCAACCGCATCGAAACTGAACCAGACATTTTCAAACATGTTGTGACAGGTGATGAGACATGGGGTTTCGAGTATGACCCTGAATCCAAAAGACAAAGTGCTGAGTGGCACACAAGCAGCTCACCACGACCGAAGAAGGCCAGGAAAAGCAAATCAAAAATCAAGGTCATGTTGATTTGCTTCTTTGATCATCAAGGCGTGATCCATAAGGAATTTGTTCCTTACGGACAAACATTGAATCAACACGTTTACATCCAGGTCCTTGAAAGACTAAGGAATCGGGTCATTCGTGTCCGTCCTGACATGTCCCAATCATGGATCCTCCATCACGACAAAGCGCCGTGCCACACTGCTCTCTCTGTTAATGAGTATCTTCCGAATAAGGGCATTCCTGTTTTGCCACAACCCCCTATTCCCCAGATCTCAGTCCCTGTGACTTCTTCCTATTCCCCAAAATCAAAAATGCTGTTCGTGGCCATCATTTTGGGTCTGTAGAAAACATTGAAAGGGTCGTGACACAGGAACTTCGAAGGGTGTCACTTGAGGACTTCCAGCAATGCTTCCGTGAGTGGGAGCAACGTCTGCGTCGGTGTGTAGCTTCCCAAGGGAACTACTTCGAAGGTGACCTGTGGTTTTGTAATGCATTGTAAATAAACATGTTTTACAAACACAGTCTCACTACTTTCCTGACAGACCTCGTATATGAGACCAAGTATAAATATATATATTTGGTCTCGTAGCAGAATAAAAGACATTCAAGAGCAGCTGTTTTCCTTTTGTTTTGCCGTTTCATGTAAATTTCTAGAGGTTGTTATGCAATTGACAGTTCAACTTATTGTATAATGATGTGGTGATAAAATGTAATCTTAAAAATTTTACACGTTTCATTATATCTTCACGCAACACGCAATGCAGACTTTTCTCGCACACATTGCTGTATAAGATGAACTCATGTACGCATAAAGAATGTTTATAATGCATTATTTTTTTTTAAGCGTATGGGAACTTGTCATTATATGCTATCTACTAAGCATCTTCCGACTTAAGGGAAATAAAAAGTTATGCCATTTTTTTTCTTCTCCTTGACGTTACGGGAGAGGTCCAGTTCACATTGAAGTTAAGTTTAGGTCTTTAGGAGGAAAAGACGGTGACTTCTTTCTTCTGCACCAGTTTTATCATCTTCCACTTTTCGTCTCTTTATTGTTCATATAATCAATTAAGGGGCTTATGTTACAAAGGGATACGCTCTCTTTCTGAAAAGCAAAAGAGATTCGTGTTTGATTCTCAGTGACGAGTTAATTGAACATATCTCAGAAATTCCATTTACAAAGGTGACAGAAAAGAACATCTATCTGTAAATCCAATAGTCAAATCCAAAAGCTTCAGCCAAAATAATCTACCTAACTCATAAATTTACAAAAGCAGATGGCGCAGTTATTTAATGTTTCTTGTGACCACAAAGTAGTTCTTCCTTTCGAACACAAATATTCCGCACCGGGCAGCCGTAACTCAATTGGTAAAGTGTTGACTTAGCAATCAGAAGAGTTCTGAGAACGATAACAGCGGTCGCCAATTCTGATTGAGGTTTTTCTCAGTCATACCAGACAAATCCTGGGATGGTACCTACTAGCTAGACCCTGGCTGACTACTTTCCAACATTCTATCACATCTCTTCTGGCATTAGCCTGAGATTCCTAAAAGCTGTAAATCAAATTTAAACAAACATTCCCCATACTCGTATACTTTGCAATTTTGAAGCCTCATTCGTAACAGAACTGCTGTTTCGTTATTTAGTCCTTGTCTTTGTGAACCTTTTTTTCCAGTACCTTCGTTTATGGAAATTGGAAAGGACAATATATTGGCTTAATGATATGTTATCTATCCACATGAAGATTCGAGAGTGAACTTTAGTTGCCTTTCTGCACTGATTTAATTTTTCAAAACCGAAATCTTATAACACGGAATGTACCAAGATAACTATGATATCAAAAGTAGAAGAAAAGGAGGAGAAGAGCGTTAATATATTCCAGTGGGTGGTGGCCCAATTCGGGTTGAATACTAAAGCATCGATTCTTCCGATAGATATAAGCACGTGCATAAGATTAGACATCGCCATGTATTTGGTTGCAAATATGGACTCATCATGTTCTGGATTTACATATATTTCCTCAGTCTGTAGTTATTCGTGACTATTCAGTTTAGGCAGATCAAGGGTTTCTATGAATGAAAGTAGTTGTAGTGTACAGAAAAGGATGTGTGTATGTGTGTTGTCACATAAGGTATGTAGTTCGTTTGCCACTTATGAACTGATTTCCGTGGGGTATTGTATTCCTTCATGACACAGATCGTTTCAAAACGCTTAGGAAGAGAAACTTATTAAAGAATGCAAGCGTATAAACAGTGCAGGTCTGTCAGTCATTAACATATATGTGATAAAGTGATTAGCATGCAGCGTTCTTCAATATCATTGTAATTTGTTTTCTTTTTCTGTATGGCATGGTCAATGCCATGTCATATTGTAAGTTGAGATATCTCTCGAATATTCAAAATGTTAATGTTATTTAAATGTGCAAAGAAGTCAGAATAATTTTGTGTTCATTTCAAATGCCAACCAAGTGAAGTTGCCGCTGTAGATCTTACAACTGAGGGATGCCAGAATTTCTTGACGAGTCTTCAGTGATCGGAACAATTTATACGTTGCAGATTTCAATCTTCGTTTCTGTGTTTGTAATTGCAGTTTCTAGTAGATGTTTCACCAAATTGTGTACATAAGAATAATATCAACGCATAAAGTGTTAAATTTTGGTTAATTTCCGTTGAGGGATTTACTTGAAATCTTCAAAATGGCCACCAACTGAACTACGAAGAACGTCATTTTTCTTGTATATTGAAGATGCTCAATGCAAAAGTGAGTGAGTAACAGTTAATCAGGGTATATTGTGAAGAAAATGTCTACAGTCAACGCTAAAAGTTTGTACCCAATCGTAAAATTGTTTGTCCGAATGAATTTGGAATGGATTGACTGACGGTTTCCTGTAACGTATAGAGAATGTGATTTTCTGTAAGTTACAAAAAAAACTGTACTTCAGTCTGTCTATTGCAAAGTTATTTTAAGAAGAAATTTTACGACTGGGCACCACAAAATTTTGGCACTGACTGTACAAGAAGCATGAAAGAAAAAACTTCCAACACTTATTTTACACGCTATTATACTTCTCGAGTACAAAACAAGGCAAATTTCAGAGTACAGTATTGTGTTTTACAGTGTGTATAGAATCCTTTTCGTGTCTCACCTGTTTATAGTGGTACCTCAGATATTGAAAATTATAAAATTTGTATTCAACCCACACACTATACTCTCGAGTTTTTTTTTGTTTGTTTTTTTTAATAACAAAAGAAATACGTGTACACATGCTTCCGTTAAAGACCTTCACCCAATAACATTTTCTAAGACTTTGTAAACTGGTACAAGAGAAAGAAAAGAAACCTTCAATTATATAGTTATTATCACCGGCTGCTGGAGAAGGAGAATGAATGGAATAATAGGAATTAGTGAAAGTAGTTAGAGAAGAAAGGAGCGAGAGAAATGGAAAGATCAAAATATAAAATCCAGATTTCTATTCTACATCAACATCCATGTGATTCGTCAGTCCTGGTTTGTTTCTCAGTGAAGTTCGTCTCCACGTTTTTTTTTTTTTTTAATATATATAAAATAACCGTGTCTGTGTTATTAATATAACCTGAATCTTCATTTGGTGAAAACATTTATACTTCACCTATTCCACTTTTATGCCATAAGAGATAGGTGGGTGCAAAGCCATTACCAAAAAAGAAAACCGCCTTCTTGAACACAATTATGACATGACATAAGAAAAATAAAAGACTTCGTTCACTTTCTTCTACGCACTTATACACGCCCATCTTTCTCTCTTCCACTATGTCTGTCCATCTGGAGTTTCTCAATCTTGGAAGAAATTGTTAAAAAAAAAGTTTTGCTTTGTTACTGCGTGTCTGGAATGTGAAATATAAATTTAATTATAGCCTGTAGTGTCCTAAACACATAATTTTGAGAAAGTTTTTTTTGTCGAGGGGAGGAGTCATTTTCACCTTATGAAATAGCCTGTGGATTTGATTCGTGGATTTACGTATATCGGACAGTATTGCTAATAAATGTTAAGTTTTGCTGTACGATCTTGGTATTTTTGTGTGCATTTATATAAGCAGTTTGTCTTGGAGGAACTCTGTCTTACTGGAAACGCACTATTTGGAATGAAGCTGAACGATGCTACAAGGCTGGTTTTGGAAATAAGTATGTTTGTCTTAGACTTTTTTTTTTAATAGAAGCAATTCAATAAATATCATATGTTGGAAGATTCAAAGATAAATGATTCACCTGGATTTTTTTTTTTTTTTCAAGAACGAATCAACAATATGCATGGCTATCCTGCCATATGCGGTTAACCGTATTTTCCCTCAGTTTCACCAAGTGAATGCCGGGACGATATTTTTATGTGCCCGTGTCTGAAGACGTATGCTTATGTCTATAAAATTCGAATTAAAGATTTTAATGGGTACAGCATCTTTAAAGTCCGTAATTATGAAAGCAATTTGTTTCATATTTCTGGAGTTTGAATTAAGTAAGCTACAACCCAGTAAAGACTAGTAAATCTAATTGTGTTTTTCATAAATGTATCATAAAGTGACATCATAAAAAAAAATCTTTTATGTAAAACATATTGCTTTCTTCTTTTTGTTATCTGTGGGTTCGATTTCGATACATACTATTTGGAAGTGTAAAACAGAACTCGATTAAATAAATTCCTGATTTGGAATATATGTACAAGATTTTTTCTCTGACCATAGATAAAATAAATAAAATTCATTCATGAGGAGTGTATAATCACATTTCCCTAGCAGTATGCTAAGTTAAAACTGAACTGCTCTCTGATAAAATAATATACTCCGTGTGTATTTCTTCAATTTAAGAAAATTGGTTTTTTGAGCGATTATTAAAAAAATCATTTAATAGGGGGGGGGGGATCTATAACTGGGCTTTGAATTTTGAGACTGTAGTTGATTTAGCAGGAAAGTAAAGAAAAGGATACGTAGACAACTTCTCATTTTAACGTTATAGTTTTTCAAAAATATTGGGATTAGAATTAGTAAACTATAATATAAAATATAGTAAAGTAAAATAAAATATAGTAAAGTATATATAAAATAAAACATACACAAATAGGGATGGCTCATTTCCTTAATGTTAGAATATTAGTGACTTTGACGAAGGACTGTCACAGTAACCTCAGGTTGTGCTATTATTATTATTATTATTAAGATAGTTAAAACATTTTAATGGTTTTCTCAAATCACAAAATAGATAACCTGACGTTAGAATTATAAATTAACAATTGTAATTTCTGATTTAGAACTTCAAATTTCGTGTTCCTCTAAGTTGTTCTACCAGGAAAACATTAACTCAAGCTGCTGGCGGTATTATTATTATTTTAACAATTATTATTATCTTAATAGGGGCGGGGAAGCGGGTCTGAGGGAACCGGATACCTAATTCCAAGATCCGGATCCGGATCCATATACCCATTCCTTATTATTATTATTCAAAAGGACATATGTTTTTATTTGGATGTAATTCTAACGTCAGGTCATCGATTTTGTCCCTAAAATAGTAATAATGCTACCAGCTTGAGTTAGTGTGACAGTCCTGCGTCAAAATCACCAGTCTTCTAACCTTAAATGAGATAACACAGTCGGCATCTTTATGTATATTATTAATTCTAATCTTTTGAAAGAACTGTTATGTTACCCGACAGAGTAGGAAGTGATTCATTGATTGATTGAATGAATTGTTATCAACGTCGTAAACGATCGGGTTGCCTTCTGAGGCCGAGACCTACAGTTTTTGGTAAAGGGGGCTCCGAACCACTTTCTCCAGTAGACCTCGTTAAAGATTGAACTCGTGACTACGCTCACAGAATAAGAGGGGTAATCTCTGTGCCACTCCGAGGTTAGGAAGTGATTCATGTTTTCTTTGTTTTCCTGTTAAATCAACTATACTCTTAATATTCAAAGTGGATACTCAGGACAGGATGTTAATTCATGTTGTTTCTCAGATTAGAACAGTGTGATACTACTTGTATACAAAATGTTTCCAGTGCTCTTTACTGAGTGTTAGTCATACTGTAGTAGATTTTCTTTTCAAAACTGACAGCGGTTGCAGAAGAAAATATTTCTTAAATACGGAAGTTCATTGGCTCTGTCGTCGCATTCTAGTTACTCCCACCCAGGGGTGGAATGGAGGGTATACGCGGGTACACGCCGTGTACCCACCTAATAGTATAAATCACAGCGTGTACCCACCTCAGTGCATAAATATAAAGGAACGTGTTCCCAAATTCGGATTTTTATCGAGCAGCGTGTACCCCCCAAAAATCTTACCATTCCAGCCCTGCCCCACCGATAGAGTAACGAAATTAAAGACGATGACGTGCTGAAACCTTAAGCTGCTTGTAAAACGCTAAAAAAAAGTTTTAAGCATTTATGGTATAATGTTCTTGTTATGGCTTGATACATGCATCTGAAATCAATCAAGTTCTTTGAAATCAGTTTCAAAATCAGGTGCTCTGTTGTAACCTTTCTTGGTAGCCATCACGGGTTTCGGCACTTGAGGGAAGGATTGATATGAGATAAACAATACAAACGTAATATGTACGCCTAAAATTGTACAAATTTCATTTGCAAATCGAAAATTTAAGAAGGGTCTAAACCTCCAGAACTTGTGCGTGTCTTTGCATTGGTATGTATAACTAACTACACGTCGCCTCATTCACTGTCATTTAGCTTTTCAACTAACTGAAAAAGACGACTGTTACATTCTATTACTCACGTTTAGCGTTCTATAATTGACAGTTGACATTGGTGCATGTATTTTTCAATTGTTTATAAAATGCATATTTAATATACACAGGTTGTTGCAAAACAACACCGACAAACCTCCCTCACGGGATTCCTGACATGAAAATAAGAAAAAAAAAATATATAGACCATCGAGGTTGCACAAATGCTCCCTTTCGGCGCTATGGGCTGCCGAAAGCGTGGAAAAATGAACTTTAGAGCTTGATATTTCCAATACTATTAACAGTAGAACTCAGGCAGTATGGTACCCTCAAGAATTTCAAACTTGGTCTATCAAAAATGCATATTCCAAAATTGTGCAATGGGTGCGCAAGGCAGTTGTCTTTGGAAGCGACAAATGTTGTAGAATAGATTTTTCCATCTTTATTACAGAGAAAGAATATTGAATTTACTTTTGTTCTTCGTAGCTTAGTTGGCTAAAGCAGTAGGCTATCATCTAGATGACCAGGGTTTTGCTCCCGCTTCCACCATATTTTTTTTTTTTAGATTTGCAAAAATGTTTTTAAAATGCAAAAGGTATTTTGTATGTGGGTATACATATATAAATTCATATTTGAATTTCAGTAATTTTCTAAGGGTTAGTTCTACAATCGACGGCTAATCTTCTGTTAAGGGCTAAGTTGAGACCAAGTCTCATTTTGTGTACTCTCATTGGCCAAAATATGACTTGGCCTCGATTTAGCCCTGACCAGAAGCTTAGCCGTCGATTGTAGAACTGGCCCTTAGTC